>CAUYQV010113379.1:0-57284 GCA_963574575.1 Galagoides demidoff
TACTGTGGGAATTGCAACAACAACAATAATAAACGAATGGGACTTAATTAAACTGAAAAGTTTCTGTACAGCTAAGGAGACAACAACCGAAGCAAATAGATAACCTACACAATGGGAAGCATATTTGCATATTTTGAATCAGGCAAAAGCTTGGTTACTAGGATCTATAGAGAACTCAAATTAATCCACATGAAAAAAGCCAACAATCCCCTATATCAATGGACAAGAGACATAAATACAACCTTCTCTAAAGAAGACAGATGAATGACTAACAAACATATGAAAGAATGCTCATCATCCCTAATTATTAGAGCAATGCAAATCAAAACCACCCTGAGATACCATCTAACCCCAGCGAGAATGGCCCACATCACCAAATCTCAGAACCGCAGATGCTGGTGTGGATGTGGAGAGAAGGGAACACTTTTACACTGCTGGTGGGACTGCAAACTAATACAACCTTTTTGGAAGGAAGTATGGAGAACCATCAAAGAACTCAAGCTAGACCTCCCATTTGATCCTGCAATCCCATTACTGGGCATCTTCCCAGAAGGATAAAAATTTCTTTTATCATAAGGACACTTGCAATAGACTGTTTATTGCAGTTCAATTTACAAGCACCAAAACATGGAAACAGCCTAAATGGCCACCAACCCAGGAATGGATTAACAAGCTGTGGTACATGTATACTGTAGAATACTATTCAACCATTAAAAAAATGGAGACTTTACAGCCTTTGTATTAACCTGGATGGAAGTGGAACATATTATTCTTAGTAAAGCATCACAAGAATGGAGAAGCATGAATCCTATGTACTCAAATTTGATATGAGGACAATTAATGACAATTAATGACATGGTGGGGGTGGGAGAAGGAGAGAGCAGAGAGAGAAAGGAGGGAGGGGTGGGAGAAAGGAAGACCAGAGAGAGGGAGGAGGGAGGGAGGTGGATCTTGGTGCGTGACACACTTTTTGGGGGCAAGATACAATTGTAAGAGGGACTTTACCTAACAAATGCAATCAGTGTAACCTGGTTTCTTGTACCCTTCATAAATCCCCAACAATTAGAAAAAAGAAAAAAAAAGGAACAAGAAATATGTCAGCGAATCAGGGTGGCTAAGTTCACATCAACCCATTGTCCGTAACTAGCAGGTCCCCATTGTAGCCAAATCGAGAGTTGCCAGTTGATGAGAAGGATTGACAAAGCTCTGATGACTTCAAGCTGGGATAAAGAAAAAGTGTAGGGTTAAGGACAGATTCTTCTTTAAATTCTGTTTTAACATATTATCTGAAATTCTGGGTGGAAGCAAGTCAGTTTGGGTAGACCCATAAATGACCAACAGAGGATGATAATTTTTTTTAATTAACACAAAAAAGGAAAAAGACTCATATTAGTCCTTTCTTTGGTATACCTACAAAAGTGACCTTTCTCAAAAAAAAACTTTTTCAGACTTCTCAGGTTTAGGAATGAATTATGCTCTGTGAAGTTGTTTGCTAGAAATTGCTAGAATTGTTTGCTAGAAACCCTACACTTTCCAACAGAAAGAATTTTACGAATAATGGCCAACTTTCCAAAGAAGCCCACAAGTGTGTTTAACCCACCAATTATTAGAAGTGTGGTGATGTTCTGACAGTTCTGTGGAAACTGGTTACCTAGAATGCCAGCAGTAATGCCAGCAGTACCCTACTAACAGAGGAGGGGAAGTGTAGTTAGGTGTGACCCCAACTCCAGGTCCTTGGAGTAGCTGTCCCAAAGAGACAGAGCTCTCACCTCAAAGTGAGAGGAGGGTGCCGATGGCTCCAGAGCCCTGGATGCTAAGGAGACTGGGGAACCAGAGAGCAGGCTAAGTGTGAACAAAGACCACTTGTGGCTTAGGATCTGAGAGCTGATAAAAACACTTATTTCTAAGCTGACTCCTTGAATGCCTCTTCTCTGTCCCACCAAAAACCATTAAGCTGCCTTCTTTCCTTTTCTAGTGCCCTAATTTGTTGCTTATAACTTGAGTTTCTCTCCATCTTGGGTTCACATTGTAGAACAATGTGTCAAGTTCCCATCTCCCTAGCCTCGGAAAGCGTGGTTCTTTTTGAGAAGTGTGAAAGATTTTACTCCAAGTGATAAAAGAAAGCTGCCTTGAAATAGTGTCCGAATTACGCTTATCCTTCTGTCTCCCATCATGACTACCATCACCAGCCTGCCAATCCCCACCCTTCCCCCTCTCTTCTCTTCGCCTTTCTCTTCACTTAGATCTGGAGATGATAAGGTTCATGTGACATAAGGTAGGGTGTGAAATGGACTCAACTGAGATTTCTGAACTCATTTTGGAGGACGGTCTTCACTCTTACATGCATACACTTGTCATCAGAATGGGGGAGCTTGGGTTCCAGTGAAAGCATGGCCCTGAACACAAAGATCTGAGTTGGGAGATGGGAGGGGGAGATATTGAATAGACCAGCATGTGGGTGGGTCAACGAACTGTGGATTTTTAAAAAGACAGTATCAAAAAAAACCTTGCGCACATCACTTGCCTCATCCCCTAAAGACTCTGTTTGGAGTTATCCCTTGGGTAAAGTGCAAGGAAGAAAACTTTCTCCTGGGCAGCAGGGAGCACTACAGTGGTTAGAAGCACAGGGAAAGAAGGGCAAAGTCCCGTGATCATCCCTACCTGGAAATCTTTTTCCCCACTGCTTCCATTTATTTTTCATTTAAATCTATGTTAGAGTAGCATATTTTAAATTTGTATAAGGCTTAATAATTTTCAAAATGCTTCCTCATACAGTGTATCATTTGAACCTCATAACAGTTGTATAAGGCTGGCCAAGGAGATCTTAGGAGCCCTATTTTATTGATAAAGAAAAAGGGTCCAGAAAGATTGAGTTGCCAGAGGTCACACAGAAAGTGTACCGTGCAGCTCCAGGGCTGTGGTACATGTATACCATGGAATTCAGCGAGTCCTTCATTTTTTCCTTCATATTAGAATTCTTCCTCATAAATCCAGCCTTGACTCATGGGATTAGCAAAACTACAATAATATGACTAAATTTAAATGTTTTATGTTTCAAAAATATAGAAGACCTTTTAAAATACTTTTGAAAGTATTTCTTTTTTAACCTTGTAATATCACATTAAATTCTATTTTTTCTAAAACTCAACCATAAATATAGACTAAGAGTAAAGAGTGGAAGCCTCAAGCTAATTTATGTCATTTACATATGAATGGCAACCTTAAGTCTGTAAAAATTTCTGGGTTGAAAATGATTCCAGTCAGAACACTGATTTGTCTTGAGAAGCCTGGTTGGGTCTGTTATCTTTGTTTTGTTATAATTTAAATAAAGAAGACCCCATTAATAGAAATAAATTTACTCTTCCATTATAAATAAGCCTTCAGTTGTTGGAATCAGTCCCATGAAATGGGGAATAAATGTCGTAGTTCAGAGTTGTTTGCGGATGCTTATCTGAGTCTGGTTACCTCTGCCTGCTTCCCACCTTCTGGTCTGACATTTTGCGGCTCACTGGCATTCCACCCAAGGCTGAAAAGGGAAGATACTCTACAATAACATTTAGAGAGCTGCATTTGTCACTGTGTTGACTGCTCTTGAGAAAAATGTGGGGTGCTAACTGCCACCTAATGGCACATACCAAGATGAAGTTCAAGAATATTTGTAAATTGAGACTCTTCTTGTCCCAAATTATCAAGAAGTTTGGAAGTGATTTGCTGACCAAAACAGAGTTATTGTCCTCTGAGAGACAATCTCAGTCTCTACTTAAATATGCATGTTAACGTATTTTAATGTTTGTATAAATTTCTGCTAAATGACTTTCTTATTTCCTAAGTGGCTTGTGTGGATTATAATATTAATCTGATGTTAAATTTTTTAGTAAACTATATAAAATATAGAATTACAAATACAAATTCATAAAACTAAATCATGCTCACTGACCTTTGTGATACTGAAGGATTCATTTCCTCATTGCATTATATTGAGGGACAAATAAGAGTTTTCAAAATAAAAGAACTTTTTCTCAAAATGTTTTTTACTGCCCAATTAAATGTTTTCAAATTCAGGTATTCATTTGACATAATTTTGATAACTTGCATAATGGTTTATATTATCCTTATTTTTAGGACATTTATAAAGGTACAGAATGTATAAAGAATAACAAACACCCTGTTTCCATTCTCCATAATTAATAAATATTAATATTTTGAAATGTTTTCTCCAGTCCCATTTTTCTCTCCAAAATAAAATACTATAGATAAAATTAGAGACTTTATGGCTGTGAATCTGGTATTTTTTCAGTCCCCTTTTAATCTTCACATATAAATATGTATGTATTCATAAGCAAAATATAGCGTTTTTATTTATATACATGAAATCATGCTACATATTTCTCTGTAACTTGCTTTTCATGCTCACTGTTATTTCTTTGAGATCAGTCCATGAAAATGAGGGAGTTCATTTCTTTTAATGGAAACCCTGGGGCAATAACACTTGGGAATTTAGAAAGTTATACTCCCCAGAGAACTGGCAAGAGTGAGATGAAAGCAGGACGCAGAATATGGAACCCGATGCTGGACCTGCAATGGCAGGCGAGGCTACCATGTCAGCAGCAATGAGAAATACACTTACTAGAGAGACTCAGAAATAGAAGACCAACTCCTACTCACCCCACCATTAAGGAATTAACAGCCTAAATGCTAACAGAAAAATTACATCTATAGTAGGAATTAGTCCTTGATAATTCATTTAAGTTGGACTATCATTGCATCTACTTTTGATATTTTAAAATATTTTGGTAACTCACATTTTACCTAGATTATATACTTGTAACACCTGATAAACCTTAGATGGGTAAGAAACCTGTGAAATAGGCTCAGTGCCCATCACTCAGAGGTTAGGGTGCTGGCCACTTACACTGAGGCAGGTGGGTTCAAACCTGGCCCAGGCCTGCTAAACAACAATGAAAACTACAACAACAACAACAAAATAGCTGGGAGTTGTGGCAGGCACCAGTGGTCCCAGCTACTTGGGAGGTTGAGGCAAGAGAAGTGCTTAAGCTTAAGAGTTTGAAGTTGCTGTGAGCTGTGATCTCATAGTACTCTACTGAGAGTGACAAAGTGAGACTCTGCCTCAAAAAAAAAAAAAAAAAAAAAAGGAAGAAGAAAAGAAACCTGTGAAATATAATTTCAGGATCACTGATAGCTTAACTACTATCATTTGATTTTCCCCCGTACCTTTTTCTTAAATATGTTTCTACTCACACTGTCTATGAAGTTTCCTATTAGCAAGATATGCTTACAATGAGAGAATTTTGAAAACTGCATTAATGAGATTTTAAATATAAGCATTCTTCAAATGGAAGTATTAAGAGCTAGTAATTCCCTCTAGCTAGAATATTAAATGTGAAAAATCAAGCCAACAAAGAAATTACCACATTTATAATTTTGTATGATATTCCCAGTCATGTATAATTTACTTCTACTCTTTTGTTGGGTAATACTGACTTTAATATTTTGATCCATGTCAAGTATATACTATGAATTATATAGTATGCACATGTAGACAAATATTCACATAGAAGTCTACTATTATTTTTATCTCACCTAACTTATATTGCATTAAAACTTGAGGTATAACCTAGTGGCCCTAAGTTAAATTATTATTTGTCAGACTCAGAAGCAGTGCCATTTCTGTCACCCTGGATTACTTCCTGGGAACATCCAAAAGCTAAGTAGACTATTGCTGCCTGTGAGAGGCACTTTCTCAGTGGTTCTCAACCTTCCTAATGCAGTGATGTATTTTCATTGTTACAAAGCGATTGTGACCCACAGGTTGAGAACTGCTGATAGATGGTCTGAGCTCAAGCACTGGCTTAATGGGTGTGTGAACTCAGGCATGCTGCTTAATCTCTCCTTGTCTCAGTTTCTTTATAAAGCAGTTTAATAAAGAATTAAAACAATTCATTTTCTTTTTTTTTGCGATTTAGTCTCACTCTGTTGCCCTGGGTAGAGTGCTGTGCTGTCATAGCTCACAGCAACCTCAAACTCTTGGGCTCAAGCGATCCTCCTGCCTCAGCCTCCCAAGTAGCTGGGACTACAGGCACCTACTCTGACACCTGCCTAATTTTTCTACTTTTAGTAGAGAAGGGGTCTTACTCTTACTCAGGTTGGAAAACAGTATTTTTTAACAAGCTTAGAAAAGTGCCTGGTACATAGTAGGTATTCAAAAAATGTTAATTTTTAGTAGTACCATTAAATATTTTCCCCAAGTGTCAATAACCTTGTAGTTGCTATAGAAAATAAGGATTGATAGGTTATCAGCTCAAGAGAGGGATTAACTACAAAAAGGAGGATACAATAAATGAAGTTTAAAATAAAGTTGAAATAAAAATAGAAAAACTCTAATAGAAAACTTAATATCCAAATCAACAAAAAATAATTCCCCCACGCACCTGTACTTTATAGGTAGTGAACTACTCATTAAGATTTACTAAAAGAAATATTAAAACTCCATCATGTATTTCAACTAGATGGCAATAAAAATATATGGTAGATTTAAGTGGTTCCCTTGGTATCTATGAAGCCTGAGTAGAATGTCTGTGTCTTCCCTTTATTTGTTCCCGTTAATGCCCAGTGCATTGTCTCTACACAGTGCATCACAGTGAGGATGTGCTCTATGGCTAGTGACAAGTGGCAGGGAGGACTTCAACTTCTGTAAAGCATGAAATATCCAAAATTAGTCTGATCCAGGAATCATTCTGGATCTTCACAGGGGAGGCAAAACACAGGAGCCCACTCTGGTACCTAAATCTTGATTGCATCTGTCAAATGGGTGACACCTGGCCCTCAGAGAGCTAAGTGAGAACTGGAAGATTTTTATTTGGTTAATTTTTTTTCTTTTATCTTCTGCAGGCCCTAATACAGTGTCTTGCACATAATAGGTAATAACTGCTAGATTCAATCACAGTATGAAAATTCAGGTTTAAGTGGACTACTCCAGTCGTCTTTTACAAAAGAAGCTTAGTGAAATTTGATATGTTTAGAAACCACACATTAAAACATGAATTAAACATAAATTCATTAAATGATGAATTTAACTTGGCCCCTTAAGCAAACATATGAGGGCTTCCTTTGTCCCTGCTAATTGCTAATTTTGTCCCTGAATAGCAACCCAGCAAGGCCCCAGGCCTCACACATCTCTACCGCAACCCCAGGCACCCTACAGAGGGCTGTAAGATGGCAGCTTTAAATCTCAATGTGGGAGAGTTTGAGGACTACAAAATACAAACCCAATTTGTAAAAATGTAAAAAAGGAGTGGCAGGAGAATATTCGGAATTTTAGCCTTCTGTACCTAGGAAATACAGTTGCCAGATAAAATACAGGAATTCCAGTTAAGTAACCACAAAAATACTTTAGATCATATCAAACCTCAAAGTTTAACATGCCTAAAACCCTTTCTGAGCAAATTCCAGGACCTTATCCCAGAGAGCTGGAATGCTTTAGTTTCTCTACCATGGAACTCAGGACACAGCCACACTAATAGGCTAGTGAAGGTGAGTTAGTGAGCCACATTTTGAGAAATACCTATTTAAACTGTTTGGAATTAATCTAACTCTATATAAAGACTTACCTCAAAATTGGTGAATCTTATTTCAAAACTTTATAGGACTGACTTAGAATATAATTTACCTGCTTTCTCAAAATTTCAGATACAACTTACTTCAATTATATGAGAAGGCCTTGCTCTTAGGATACACCTTACAAATTGTTTCTTTATTCTTTCCATTTGTCCTTTTAAAATAATGTACAGAGAATCTTTATCAAACATATATTTTATTTTTATTTCTATTTCAAGTGTAATAAGCCACTTGGTGAAGGATAGGGGATGGCTGTGACCAAGGGCTCAGAGACCACCTGTCATAGGCAGGCCAGCAATCTAGACAGGTCATATGCTTCCTGCAACCCAAGGAGGAAGTCTCAGTGGTAAAGAAAGGCTAGCAGCAAGTCCCCAGGTAGGTGGTAGTTCTCTCGAACTTCATCTCAGCAGGTAGATAGAATCACTGCCACAGGATTGGGCATCCACTGGGGATCAACTTTGGATGTTGGAATTTGTGAGCTAGTCTTTTTCTTAATGACTGAGGGCTCTGTAGGACTTTTCTTAATGACTGAGGGCTCTGTAGGACTTTGGTATTTGGGAATATGGAATGCTGAGTAAGTACAGAGCCTCAGACCTAGGATGGAATTGGATAAGACTGGGGCACAAGGAAGGCTTTAGTCAAAATTATATATATATATAGAGAGAGAGAGAGAGAGAGAGAGAGAGATGGTGTAGAGTGTTGTGATATCATAGCTCACAGCAATCTCAGACTCTCACTTTCAAGAGATCCTCTTGCCTCAGCCTCCCGTGTAGCTGAGACTACAGGCTCCCACCATGCTGCCTGGCTAGTTTTTCTATTTTTAGGACAGATGGGGTCTCTTGCTTAGGCTGGTCTCAAACTCCTGAGCTCAGAAGATCTACATGTAGGAGTGCTAGGATTTCAAGCATGAGCCACCATGCCCGGCCTGGTCAAGATAATTTTGACCAAATAGAGACCAGTTCCTACAACCAGAGTAAAAATTTATTAAATAGCTTTTTAAAATAAATGAATAAACACAATAGTAAGTTGAGCTGGTATGTGTCTTGCTTTCCAAGGGCTGCCCTCGTAACACGCTATCATATAAACTGAGTTGCTTAAACAACAGAAGGTCATTGTTTTACTTTGACCTTGGGGACCGGAAGTCCGATATCAAGGTATTAATATCAGTCGGCCATGTTCCTCTGAAGCTACAGAGGAAGGATCTGGTCCAGGTCACACTCCTCTCCTGGCTTTTGGTAGTTCTTGGCTCCCGGCAGGATAACTCCTGTCCTCATGTGATATTCTCCCAGCGTGTGTCTCTGTGCCCAAATTTGCCTTGTTATGAGGATTCCAGTCATTGTTGTAGTGAGGCCTACCTGACTTCAGGATGACCTCCTTTTAACTAGTTACATCCACAACAGTTCTATCCCCAAACAAGATCATATTCTGAGGAACCAGGAATTAGAACTGCAACATTTGATTTTGGGTGAGACTTGATGTAACCTATAGCAAAGCATCTCTGCCATGGTAGACCCAAAAGTCAAATCTTAGCAAACACGAGTTTGGCAATTTTGTGTGAAGATCCTGGTGTCACCCCCTTTCTTCTAATTGTCAAAAGGAAGCATGGCTAGGGCCAGAGTAGTGAGGAGCTATGATACCTTAAAATTGCACTGTGTACCCAGCTGTCACTACCCGGCACCTAGGAAGAGGTGAATTTAGAACGTTCCACATGGGCAGCATCTGGAGGCTTCCTTCCTTCTCTCCTGCTCAGGCCCCATCCAGGCAGGTAGAGAGGAAAGGGAAGTTCATGGTCCTTCCATAGCTGGGAAATACACTTACCAGATAAAATATAGGAATCCCAGTTAAACTAGAACTTCAAATGAGCAACAAAAGTTCTTTTTTTTTTTTTTTTTTTTTGCAGTTTTTGACCAGGGCTGGGTTTGAATTCACCGCCCCCAGTATATGGGGCCAGTGCCCTACCCCTTGAGCTATAGGCACCACCCAACAACAAATGTTCTTTATTAACATAAGTATTTCCCAAATATTAACAGGAAATGCTTATACTAAAAAATGATTTATCTGAAATTCAAATTTAACGAGGGAGTCTGTATTTTATCTTCTAAGTCTGTAGCACCTGAAGAGGTGACAGTGAAAGTGTTAGTCAAATGTTCATTTTGATCTTGAATATTTTTATACCATTTTCAACTGGACTTTGATCTTTGTGACTAATCAAAGAGAGAAGATAGGGTGACAAACCTAGCAGCTATTGCTAAGCTACTTTGCCCATGTTCAGGTGGGATGAGGGAAGTTTATTCTGTTTGGTTCTTTCGTTTACCTGGTCCCAACACTACCGTGTTAGTTTGATGAATTTGAGAATATTCTCTGGGTATCCTGATAAAGGACAAAATCATTAGATAATTATTACCTCTTCATTTGGTTGTTGAAAACCAAATGAGAGGTAAGTAACAATTTCTTTTTACTAGGGGAAGCTATGGAAGCATAAAATGGGTTCTCCCCTTCCTGGGAGTCAAGTAACTGTAACTTCTGTAACTGTTCTTTTCCAGTTTAGACTTCTTAGATTTTTATGCCTCTGGGTGCGATTTTATCCTCCTCTTGTTTTTCCATGTGGTAGCATTCCACGTATTTAAACTATTTTAGAGTAATTGTTTAGACCTTGTGATATTTCAACATTTGATTTGTTCATCTGAGGCTTCTGTTTCAACAAACTTTGCTCTTATTAGTGGGGGATCGTTCAAACTCCTCAAAAGAGTCCTGGCACCAGACCGGGAGGTTGTTTTCCTTGAATGAAAGCTGCTCCTTCAGAGGCAAATGTTATAAAATTTAATGGGAAGTGCTACTCCCAGAAGTGCCTTGCTGGCATTTTTTGTTTCACAGACAAATGAGCTGAGGTTTAGAATCAGCACTGTGAGCTCTTCACACTTGAGTTTGGTGAAGAAAGTAAGAGTCTGGGGAGTCAAACACATAATTCTTTAATTAAAGATGATCCCATTAAATAAAGTAGAGGCATGAAAGCAAAATAGCTAATGCCAAAACTTGGCTTTGCCACCGAGGCCTTTCAGAATTCAATATACACAAATACACACAAAACTTTCCCATTAGTGCAGCTTTCTGATTCTTTTCCAGTGACTGGAGTTCTTTGGAAGGAAGCTCAAGCCTCAAGAGCTCTTTTAAATTTGACTTCCCCTTTCTTTTTTGCAAGGAGGAAGATGGTAGCGTTACTCCCTTCCTTTCTCTAAACGCCCTGCCCCTGGCTGATGGTGGATCAAGTTCTAGAACTCTAATGGTAACTGTAACTTGTTACAATAAACAGTCTCCTCAGCTAAGGAAACCCAGAATTGTGTCCTGCAGTCATTCAGCAAACAGACCCAGGTCAGGCTGTGCCTAGTCCCGTGCACAGGCCTTTAGTCCTGCATACTTCTTCAGCGTCACCTCGGTTTCACTGAGTAAGTTGGAACTTACAGTGTGTTTTGGGCAATGGTAAACTGTCACTTTTAACCAGGTTTATCCATTTTAGTAGCTTCTCCTCTCTCCTCAGAGAAGATAACTGGCATTTTCACTAGATTCTATAATGACATTTGTTTTTGTTATCTGCTATTCTCAGCATGGACACAGTGGGCATAAATTCTTTATGAAACTAGTCCCAGTGACAGAGAAACTGGCATTATAATGCTCTGTGTCTGCCCTTCTATGGGGACACAAATCCTGGTAAATATGAAGTCAGCCAAAATACTACTTTCCTTCTGAGATTGTATACAACCTGATATGTTGGGCTTTGTCTTTGCCATCTTTAGTCACTGGTAGCAACTTCAGCTAGTGGCAGGTAAAGATTAAAAGTATACCAGTCAATTACTTACATTCTGACTCCTAAAAGATCTAGTTTTTTAAAAAGCAACAAGTTCTGTGCCCTTGTATGGTATGTTCACAAGAGAGCATAAGCAGTCATGCTGTAGTTATGATGGTCAATGTGTGTTATTCAAGCATAAGTGTGATAAGCACCTGTACTGCGCATAGTTAAAATTCAGTCATTTTCAGAAAGATCCTTTTGAATATGTCATCTGATTTAATAATTTTTGACATTCTGCTTAATGTCTTATTACATTATATGCAACACCAAATCTATGAGTCCCCTAATGGGTGGGACTCAGGTCTTAATCTATGTATGAGTGTCCATTCCCCACCCCAGAGTAGGGACCAGTGCAGACGCTCTCATGATCAGTGGGTGGAGGGAAGGATAGATGGATGGGGTGAGAAAGGGGTGAAGAGAGAGCTGGAAGATGGGAGGAAGGAGAAGAAGGGATCAGTAGGCAGGCTGTTTGTTACTCAGAATTCATTGTCCTTAAAAATAACATTATATTCTTTGACTAGGTATCAGACTACTAGCATGTCACCATTCAAAACCTTGTAGGATTTACCTACAAATGCTGCTCATAAGAAGATAGAGCACAATAGTAATATCTTTTTATTTCCTTTATTCTTTAAAATTGGTTTTAAACTATTATTGAGTCAAAAAGAATTGCTAATTTTCATTAAAAAGACATTAGTAAAGTTCCTCATTTTTATTAACATACAAGCATACTTCAGTAGTGGTCAGACAGTCGTGACATACCATGTGGTACCAATTAGGACCTTATGGAGCAAAAATTTCTCTGCAGAACTTTCAAAGAATGAATTGGCTTTGCCAAGTTTGAAACATTTTCAACTAGGGGACAGTGTAAATCCATGCCCTGGTGTCCAAGGAGTCCGTTTAGCCATAGGAAGTGCAGGTGTCACAGAGGCCACCTGGTCCAGGTTCAAAGGTCATTTTGCAGCCATATTAAGCATCTTTTCTGTAGAATGAAAACATCTCTCTGGCTGGTGCATATTGATGTTGAAATCTAGTGTTCTCTTTACACGGTTAGTATGAAAGTAAAAATGTTAACAAGGTCCCCATTAAAACAGACATGACGCGAGAGTAATGAGCAATCCCTGAGTCCTATTCAGAGAAAGGACACAACTTGCACCCCTGCGCAACTGTGGAGACAGTCGTCACAGAGGCGCTGATCCCACATTGCTGCTTAGGTGTTCTTGAGGCCTTGGAAATCCAGCCCAGTCTTTGGAACTATAAATAAACCAAGCACCGTGCGGATTAGCCACAGTGGGACTGCAGCACTTCGTAGATCTGAATCCTCATAACCTAAACAGGTGTATTTCAGGGTGGACTGCATTCATGTTAGCAGACGGTATATAAGGTGAAATAGGGACTCGTGTGCATGGGAAAACAAATGGTCTTCAGGGGCAGCATCTGCTTCCATGGAGTTACTGCAACCTTCAATTCATGCTCAAGCCCATTAGGACACAGGAACCACAAATTAGCCTGTGGGTTATGGGGCCTCCTCATTCACTCAGCATTGACAGAGTGCTCATTGTGTCAGACACCAAATAGATGAAAATCAGAATGACATTTGAGATACTGCATTAGGTACCAAGTATTTAATGTGAATATGGTTTTTTATAAACTTCAGTTTGATACAGCCTCATCAGGGTGCCAAGGATGAGTGGGTCATGACCCCAGTCTCCAGAAATTCACAATCTAGTGGAATAAATAGATATGTGCAGTCAAGAGTTAAAATGCATCAGACAGTAATAGAGGTGGGTATTGACATAGCCCAGGACAGATTTCATTGACCACAGGGGAAGGAAGGATCAGAGAAGACAGGCTGTTAGGCTAAAGGTGGCCACCTTGTAGTTACCCTTTACAACACTCATAACTTGGTGTTTGAAGGTGAAAGTGGTGAGACAGAGATTGTATTTATGCCCGTATTCATATTCATTTATCCCTGATTACTTGAATATTTTACCATCTCTTCCTGAGGCTTGACAACAATTAAGAATAGAGCTGACCAATAGGGAAACTATTAGCACAATAAAGTAACATCCAAGATGAAAGTTCCTATAACAGAGACATCCATGTCCAGGAACTCTGTCTCTAGTGGTATTAGGCAAAGTATAAATGAGCTTCTAGAGCTGATGCAGATTTCACATTCATTTAGTTGATCACAGTTTTGTTCAATGTTTCTGTACATTTTCTAAAGACTTACGTGTGCCACTAAGTAGCTTTTCAAATGAATTCTTTCGAGATAATAATAGCAACGACACAGTAGCATCTCTGTCTGTGCAGATGTTCATGAATCCCCTCATGTGATTGGCTGCATGGAATCCCGTCCTGCTGGGAGGTGTCTTCTCAGAGTTCCTCCTCTCTGAAGGAGTGTAACACTAATAGCTAATAGTGTTTATTAAGTCCTTACCACTGTTATAAGTACTTTATGATTATTAGCTAATTAAATTCTGACAGCCCAGTGAAGCCTGTCCCCTCATTATCTGCATTTCACAGAGGGGAGAGCAAAGGTATTAAGAGGTTAAACCACTTTCACAGGGTCCCACAGCTAGAAGCTGTCAGAGTGAGGACTCCCGCTCCAGCAGCCTGGCTGCAGAGCTGCGCTCTTATCAGCCATAGCACACTGTTTCTGAAGCACAGAATGAGCACTATCCTGAGATTATTCGAGGACTTTAAATATCAGAAACCATGTATCGATGTTCAGTACGTGTTTGCATACTTGGCACCAATTCCTTATCCAGTGATGTGGTCATGGTGGCCTCTGAAGCCCATCTGGCTCACACACAGCCACGTCCCTTTCACTGATGATGCTGGGTGTGCTGTGCCAGCCTCACTTCACCAGCAGCTCAGGTCTTTGTTCCTTTCTTACACAGGGTTCTCCTCTTCCTAAGCCCCAGCCCTGTCACTCTCACTCTCACACTCACTGACTCCAGGAATCATTCTTCATTCATTCGTTCAGCCAGCTGCTCAGCAAGTGTTTATCAACTACCTTTGTGCCAGGCTGTACTCTAAAATCAGGAGTTACGAGAGGGTGCCACACAGACATAAAACCCACTAAAGCCAGATGAGCTCATGAATATGATCTTTCCACATTGTAATGAGTTACAGAAAGGAAACGGCAGGTCACTGTGGTTCAGAATAACTGATGCAGAAATTTTCAGTCGGGGGGTCAGGGAAGGCTTCTTGAAGGAGGTGACATGAGCTAGTTGTGCAAATAGCCTAGAGAAGAAACTTCTAAATAAAAGTAACCATCTGTGTGAAGTCCCTCGTGGACCAGAGCTTAGCACATTTGAGAACGTCACCCCAGGCGGTGTGGCCAGTGAGCAGGGAGAGGGCAGAGCATCTGACAGCCCACGTGGGGAGTCAGTGGTGCATGCTGCACAGGGCTTCCTGAGCCACGAGGAGATTTCAGGGCATAGAACCCACTGGAAAGTTTTAGGCAACAGAGTGTCATGGTCTTTCTAATGTTTGATGAGCACTTAAGCTGCTTCTGGGAGCCTGAGTTATAGAGGAGCCCCCCCCCCCAGTAGGGGTATTGGGCAGTGTGAAGGGGGTGCAGTGAAGTGTGCTTACAGGGACTCAGGAGGCTGGGGAGGAGGGAGGCTGACGTCCAGACACTAACGGGGTGGGGGGTGCCTCTCATGGGCTGAAGGATAGAGGGAGGTGTACACAGTGTAGTCCTTCTTATAACTTCACATTTATAAAAAGGTCTGCGTCCGTTTTCTTTCTGGGGAGATATTCAAGAAGGTGGTAGTTACCTTTGGGATGAAAAACTGGGGTTTGAGTACAAGGTGGAAAATTTTATTTTTCACTTTTACCTTTGTATGTTGTGTGGGATATGCAGAGGGTGTGTGTATTCTATAGGAATGATACCCCGGTGCAGACCCCGTTGGGAGCTCTCTGCGAGGCATTCAGGGCTGTGTGTGCACCACTGCTTTGTGTGTACCCAGACAACGGTGTGCCCTACTCTTTTTTTCCAGCGCTATTGTTTTGCACCCCATTGTTTTGCTTGTCTGTCACTATCCATAAGCCACACCAGAGAGACAGTAAATTTATGCATCTTCTCTGTTTTCTGGCAGCATTATCATGTCATTGATACCTGTTTATTGCTCAGTTCTGATGCTTTCACACGGAGCAGTTTGAATTGCCAAATGTTTGTACCTTTTTTTTATGAGCCTCACTCTACTATAAGTTGATGCTTGTATTGGCCCAGTAAATAGGCTGAATGGTTATATAAACAAACTCTTCCTTGCCAGCATTGGAAAAGAAGGCCGCTGGCTGTGAAAATGCACTCAAGTGTGCCAATTATCCGTAACTAGGAACTTCTCACTACTATGCGGAACCAACAAAAGCAACCAGTTTAGCATCTTGGTGAGGCTGAGAAAACAAGATCAGACCCCAGGTCTTCAGACTTGCACAGTTACTTCTGTAGAAAGTGAAACGCTGAGCTCCCAGGTGAGAGTTTTTTTTCCACTCATAGTTAGAAAACACGGGACAGATTCAGCTAAAGAATGTAGAAAGAGAAAAGAGCTTTAAAAAAGAAATGACCAGCATTTCGCTGTAAAATGAAAGTGTGTGTGTGAATTTGGGGAATAAAAATATACTTATAATTATATATTCTACTTTCTTAGGGAATATTTTTCCTACAACTTCTGAGATGGAGAAACTTAATACATTGTTTCTATACTATATAGACTGACAAAGGAAATTGGGGACTAATGGAAAGTGGAGAGGTAGAAACACATGCTGGATGGTGACCACAATGTGACCACTTTGATCATCTTATCCAGGAAGTGTCAGGAGGGCTGTCTACTTCCAGGCAACAAGTTAATCTGTGTCCATGGGTGGGCTCAGGGAGCACTTACCTCCAAAACCCTTCTTTAACATTGCTGGTACAAGCAAAGCAGTTAGGGGTGCGGAGGGGGAAACTCGTGTTTCAAGATGGGTAGTCTTTACTTCTGTGGTAAGTTAGACAAAGCTCCCCTATTACTAAAAAACATTTGACCACCCTGGAGTATTGGCGTGATGCTGTCTTATGAGGAAGTTTTAAAAAATTTGAAGTGATAACTATTGTTATCTACTCATGTGATAATACTGAAGTTTTGACAGTTTGGATCTTTTTTAGACTGTTTTTTTGCAAGCAATATTGAGATGGCTCATAAGCTGTTCACTTTGCCCTAGCAATGAAACACTTTGAAACACTTAAAGAGTATCAGCCAATGGAATGATTAAGCTAAACATTTATTTGCATGGAATTTGCTTAGCTCTTACAGTCAACTCTTAATTTTGAGGATTTACGTTTCATCTATAGCAGATCCTGCTTTCATATATATTAACCCAGTAGATTTTACTTATGTCTGGAAAACCCTCAGATCTTTCTCTATCACAGACTTGTTTACCGAGTATATAAAATTAATACTCCTCCTGTGGCAGTGACATTTCAGAATTTTAAATCATGTAAACAAGCACAAAGGCATACTTCAAAAAGACATATAAATGTATTTTTGATTTGTCTTTTTTTAAATTACAGGCATTATTCATGCCTTATCTACAGTCCTTTTCACCACTGTAAGTATGAATAATGAGAATGACATGCTCTTCTCACAAAACCACATTCACGTGAGAGTGTTTCAGTTACCGGGTACAGACTTCCAAAGAGCTGTGGAAACAGAGAAATCTCAGTATGTATCTCTGAAAAGACAATATTCCATGGCTACCCCACCTTTTCTCCTTTAAAGCACTTCTTTTGTAGATGTGTCTTAAAGTCTCAGTAAATACTGATTGTTCACACCATCAAGTTTAGGCTCTTGTCTATAATTAGACCGTCTGTTTAAGAGCAGAAAAGCGGGGTCTCAATATTTCATTTTTACCATCATAGACCGTTTTCACACATCTTATTTGATCTTCATGAATTTCTCTTTGGCAGGTCCTATTTTTATCCACATTTTTAAGAGTGAGAACCTGGGCTATTGAGGGATGGATGGATCTGAACCAAAAAAAATCTACTAATGTTTATGGATGGTCTTTTCTTTGCAAAGCAAGAAGAAAATTTGGAAGTATTAGAGATCAATCTTCTATTTCTCCAGATAGGGAAGTGAGGGTCAATGAGGGGAGTTATTTGTCAGAGGTAATAAAGGAGTTGGAGGGACAACCCATGTCCTTATAGTTAATGTGTGATCCCTGATACCGTTCTTCTCAGAGTTGCCTGGAGGTAAAAAGTTTTTATCAGCAGTACTAGAGAATTATTTTAGCCAAACATAATTAGTGTATGAATGTTTCCCTTAAATACTTCACGTTCAATGTTTTCATCTATGAAATGGGTGAAGGAAAAGAAGATACCAATGAGGGTTAGACTAAGGTATCACAAATATGTCTTCTATGATACATCATTATTATGTATTACTATTGTCCCCTGCCAAACACTGCCTTTATTTATACAATAGAATTAGTTATACAGAAACTTTGATAGAATAGAGAATGTGGATATGCCCACATCCAGTCTGTCCTGTTGTTAATATTGTCCATTAGAAGGGGACTCTGCCACAACTAATGAGACAGTTATTGATACACTAATGTTAACTGAAATGCATACTTTATGTGGATTTTCTTAGTTTTTGTTTACAGTCTTTCCTTTGTTCCAGGATTTCATCCAAAATACCTTTATAATGGTATATAACGCCTTATTTAGCATTCCTGTCCCTTTTGGCTATTCATGGCTGTGACACTTTTTCAGACTCTCCTTGTTTTTGACGACCTTGACAGTTTTGAGAAGTACCAATCAAGTGTCTTATAGAATGTCCTTCTATTTGTGTTCACATCATGTTTTTCTCATGGTTAAGGCAGGGTTATGTGTTTTGGGGAGGAAGACTACAGCGGTAGGTGTTCTTGTTATATCCTACGGAGGGTACAGACAGTCCTCACACCTGTCACTGTTGATGTTAGCCTCCATCACCTGTGAGTCAGGTTTCTCCAGTTCCATTTCCCCTGGGTTCATACTGGGCTCCTCGGACAGCACTCACAAGGGTAGGGAGTTTTCCTCTCTCTCCTTAAGGAGGTGTATCTACATAAGTTATTTTGAATTCTTCCGTACTATAGATTTGTCTGTTCTCCTGGTTTATCTATCTATTTGTATCAGTATAGAATCATAGATATATATTTTATGCTTTGGGCTATAATCCAATACTATGTTATTTATTTTGTTGCTTGAAAAGTTTTTAACAACTTCAAAGATGGTAAATGAAATAAAAACACAATTTTCAATGAGGACTACTTTGTACTGGGATCTAGGTAGTTCTCTATTTGTGCTTTGGTAATACCTGTGAGGAATAATTGCTATTTGCATAGCTGAGTTATGAGACAGACAAATGGCTAACAAACATTTGAAAAATGGCCCTAATCATCAGAAATGCAAATCAAAACTACCCTGAGATATCACCTAACCCTATTGATAGCCCACATCACAAAGTCTCAAAGCTCAAAAAACCCTTTATAATTCACAGGGTAAAAGGGAATAATATTGAGTTGTTCAAAATATAGATATAGTCTAACAACTAATAACTAGGTTTCTTTGTTTGGGTTCCCTAAAAGGTGATGAGATCTGTTGGTTGCCAGTTCTGTAGATATGAACACACAGAAGCGCCAGATGGATTCTTCAGCAAAATCCCGAATGTTTAGCATCATGAAAACATCTGCTATGTACAAGCCTCTCTCTCAGAGATTGTTACAGTCTCATAAACTCAAGTATTATAAAACAGTTTTTTTTCTATGTGCATTGCCCAGATTTTGGAAGTAATGGAACTGGTCATAGTCTATTGAAACATCTTTTGGCTCAGAGAGTAACATCAGTTAACAAGTTAGTCTAGAACGGCTATTCTTAATAAGTCTGTTCTGCTCAGAGTTGTTTTATTTTCCTGGTAGCTCTGTGCTTTTTAATGACATTTGAATTTCTTTGGGGAAGAAAGAGTGTGTTTGGAAACCCACCAAAAGACAAAAGGTCAAGTGGGTTAATAAGAATAATATCTATCTTGCTCTCAGATCTGACAAATTTTGGTGAAATAGGAAGGAAAACAGTGATTAAGTGATATAAGAATACTAAAACCCCAAGGGTTAGCCTGAGCACCATCTCCTTTCTTCTTTGTAATCTCAGAGTAGCGGTCAGTGAACATTAGCAGTAGTATATACATAATATAGATTGTAATTTGGGAAAAAAAGAACCTGCTTTGTAAATCATTTGTCTCTTTCCAAAGTACTTTCAATTACATTATTTCTTTAAATTGTCACAAGTCTAAAGGAGAGGAAAAGGAGGCCCCTAGAACTAAGGAAACTTTTCCTCTGCCTTACACAGCTAGTTAGTCTTATAACTAGGCCTTGTATCCAGGTCTTTGTGCTCTGACTTCTGTAATTGCCTTTATTTTATTTTTTGAGACAGAGTCTCACTATGTGCCCTGGGTAGAGTCCTGTGGCATCATAGCTCACATCAACCTCAAACTCTTGGGCTCAAGCAATTCTCTTACCTCAGCCTCCCAAGCAGCTGGGACCACAGGTACCCACCACCAGGCCTGGCTATTTTTGGTTGTCTTTGTCATTGTTGTTTGGCAGGTCCGGGCTGGGTTCCAACCTGCCAGCTCTGATGTATATGGCTGGTGTCCTAGCTGCTGAGCCACAGGGGCTGAGCCATATTATTATTACTTTTTGAGACAGAGTCTCACTATGTCACCTTGAGTAGAGTACTGTGGGTCACAGCTCACAGCAACCTCAAACTCTTGGGCTTAAGCTATTCTCTTGCCTCAGCCTCCCAAGTAGCTGGGACTACAGGTGCCCGCCACAAGGCCCGGCAATTTTTTGTTGTTGCTGTTGTTGTTGCAGTTGTCATTGATGTTTAGCAGGCCCAGGCCAGGTTGGAACCTGCCAGCCTTGGTGTATATGGCTGGAGCTCTAAACACTGAGCTATGGGCACCAAGCCAGTTTGCCTCTGTTTTATAAAGTTTTCTTATCACCTGCCCCTAAATAGCTCTTTATATTCAAATAATATCTTACATACACAAAACATGTTTATATACTTTGTCATATAATCAAAACAATCCTTTGTGAGGTATCTATTACACCACATTAAAGATGAGAAAACAAAAGTGTGGAGCGGATAATATTTTTGGCTGACTTTGAGGTTGCACTTTGGTTATCAGAATGAATGTCTTGTAACTGGAAGTTACAAGCTGTGGTTATTTTCTATACTGTATGTGTAGGTAGAAAGAGTCTTAGGGCTGATGAAGCCATGCTATATAGAACAGTCAGTTTAGCAGACAAGCCACACAGGGAGTAATCAGTGTTATGAGGGTCCCATGAAACGTGTTCTGGTCGCACTCAATTTCATGCTTCTTTCCATAATAGTGAACGTTGCCATTTCTTTCTTCTGAGTGTTTACAGGCCCTTCTTTTTTTTTTTTCCCCCAGGGGAGGGGGTGAAGAGGCTGACTATTGGGCAATCAAAATTCCAGAATTAAACTCAGGATTGTATATAATTCAATTAAAAAAAAATAAGAAACCTTCGATATGACCAGAAGATGGCACTTTTCTGCTTTCTGGTTAGTTGAAGGCTACCTTAGTCAGCTGAGCATGTATCCTAGGTAGTTGATCCAGGATGGTTTGTTTCTACCTGCTTATACCATATAATCACAATAATAATAATTATTATTATTTTTATTATTTTTGCAGTTTTTGGCCAGGGCTGGGCTTGAACCCGCCACCTCCAGCATATGGGGCTGGCATCCTACTCCTTTGAACCACAGGCGCCACCTGCGCCTGTCTTCTTCAGAGAAGCTTCTGTTTAGGTCTCTTGCCCATATTGAAATAGGATCACTTATTCTTTTCTTATTAATAAGTTTGAATTCTCTGTGGATTCTGGTTATCAGACCTTTATCATAAATGTAACCTGCAAATATCCTCTCCCATTCTGAAGGCAGTCTACTTGCTTTACTTACTGTGTTCTTAACAGTGCAGAAGCTTTTTCGTTTTATCAGATCCCAGTAATGTACTTTTGGTATTGCTTCAATTGCCCGGGGGAGTCCTCCTCATAAAGTTTTCTTCCAGGCCAATTTCAGGTGTTTCTCCTGCACTCTTTCCAAGAATCTTTATGGTTTCATGTCTTAGGTTTAAGTCTTTTATCCAGTGAAAGTCAATTTTTATTAAAGGTGAAAGGTATGGGTCCAGTTTCAGTCTTCTACAAGTTGCCAGCCAATTCACCCAGCACCATTTGTTAAATAGGGAGTCTTTCTCCCAATTTAAGTTTTTGATAGGCTTATCAAAGATCAAATGACAGCGAGTGTCTGGTTTAATCTCTTGGTTCTCAGTTCTGTTCCATACATCTACCTCTCTATTTTTGTGCCAATACCATGCTGTTTTTATCACTATAAATTTTTAGTATAATCTGAAGTCTGGGAGAGTGATTCCACTTGATTTGTTTTTATTTCTGAGTAATGTCTTTGCTATTTGAGGTTTTTTATGATTCCATAAAAAATGAAGTACTAGTTTTTCCAGATCTTTAAAGTATGACAGAGGTGCTTTAATGGGGATTGCATTAAATCTGCAGATTGCTTTGGGTAGTATGGACATTTTAATAATGTTGATTATTCCCAGCCATGAGCATGGTATTTCTTCCATTTGTTGACATCTTCAGCTATTTCTTTTCTCAAAGTTTCATAGTTCTCTTTATAGAGATCTTTCACATCTGTTGCTAGGTACACTCCCAGATATTTCATTTTCCTTGGCACTACTGTAAAGGGAACAGAGTCCATAACTGCTTTTTCAGCTTGATTATGGTTGGTACATATGAATGCTACTAATTTGTGAGTATTAATTTTGTAGCCTGAGACATTGCTGTATTCCTTGATCACTTCTAAGAGTTTTGTAGTAGAATCCCTGGGACTTTCCAGGTATATAATCATATCATCTGTGAAAAGTGAAAGTTTAATCTCCTCTGACCCTATATGGATACCCTTGATTGCCTTTCCTTGCCTAATTGCAATAGCTAGGACTTCCATTATAATGTTGAATAGCAGTGGAGATAGTGGGCAACCTTGTGTGGTTCCTGATGTGAGTGGAAATGTTTTCAATTTTATTCTATTCAATATAATATTGGCTGTATGTTTGCTGTAGATGGCCTTTATCAGTTTAAGAAATGTACCTTCTATACCAATTTTCTTAAGTGTTCTGATAACGAAAGGATGCTGGATATTACCAAAAGCTTTTTCTGCATCAATTGAGAGGATCATATGGTCTTTGTTTTTTAATTTGTTTATGTGATATATTATATCTATAGATTTACAGACCAGCCTTGGTATGAAGGCTGAAGGTATGAAGGCACAAGTATTGAACCAGCCTTGAGAGTCTGAGATAAAACCCACTTGGTTGTGGTGTATAATTTGATGTGTGGCTAGATTCTGTTTGCTTGGATCTTATTGAATATTTCTGAATCAATATTCATTATAGATATTGGTCTGTAATCTTCTTTTCTTGTTGGTTCTTTTCCTGGTTTGGGGATCAGAGCGATGCTTGCTTCATGGAATGTGTTGAGAAGTATTCCTTATTTTTCTATATTTTGGAAATGGTTAAGTAATATAGGTACTAGTTCCTCTTTAAAGGTTTGATAAAATTCTGATCTGAAGCCATCTGGTTCCGGGCTTTTCTTTTTAGGAAGATTTTGTATAGTTGATGCTATTTCAGAACTTGATATAGGCCTGTTCAACATTTCCACTTCTTCGTGGGTAAGTCTAGGAAGATGGTGTGATTTCACATATTTGTCAATTTCCTTCAGATTTTCATATTTCTGAGAATAGAGTTTTTTTGTAATATTCATTAAGTATTTTTTGAATTTCTGTGAAGTCTGTGGTTATCTCATCTCTGTCATTTGTGATTGAAGAAATTAGAGATTTTACTGTTTTATTTCTAGTTAGGTTAGACAAAAGTCTATCTATTTTATTGAATTTTTCAAAAAACAAACTTTTTGATGCATTGATCTATTGTATAATTCTTTTATTTTCAATTTCATTTAATTCTGCTCTAATTTTGGTTATTTCTTTTCTGGTTCTGGTAGTTCATGTCTTCATTATCATTTTGCTCCAAAAATTTGGTAATTTCTTTCTTAAACTCATCTATAACCCAGCTATCATTTAGCATAAAATTATTTTGTTTCCATGTCTTTACTGTGAGTTTGCAGATTCCTGTTGTTACTGATTTCAAATTTTATTCCATGATGGTCCAAGAAAATACAAAGAGTAATTTCTATTCTTTTAAATTTGCTGAGGTTAGACTTGTGACCTAAAATGTGATCAATTTTGGAGGATGTTCCATGTACTGATGAGAAGAATGTGTATTCAGTTTTCTTAGGATGAAATGTTCTATATATGTCTGTTAAATCCAATTATTGAATGGTTAATTTTAAGTCTAAAATTTCTTTGCTTAGTTTCTTATTGGAGGATCTATCTAACACAGACAAAGGGATGTTAAAATCTCCAGCTATTATAGTGCTGGAGGTAATAAAGTTGCTCATTTCAGTTAGAGTCTCTCTTATAAATTGAGGAGCATTCTGGTTGGGTGCATAAATATTAATAATTGAAATCTCATCATGTTGAGTATTTCTCTTAACAAATATGAAGAGACCATCCTTAGCTTTCCTTACTTTTGTTGGTTTATAGTCTATTGTATCTGCGAATAAAATTGCAACACCTGCTTTTTTGTGATTGCCATTTGCCTGAATTATATATGACCATCCCTTCACCCTGAGTCTATATTTGTCTTTTAAGGTAAGATAAGATTCTTGTATGCAGCAGATATATGGCCTAGTTTTTGTATCCAGTCAGCCAACTTGTGCTTCTTTCGAAGAGGACAATTTAAACCATTCACATTAATTGAGAATATTGATAAGCCTGGTAGACCTTTGAGTATCAAGTTTTTTGAAAATCCAGTAGACATTTTTAATCCTTTCACCACTGTAGAAGTTTGAATTTGATAAAAAATTTCTGAGTGAGTTTACTTTGGTGGTAGAGGATTGTGCTGGTCATTATGGAGGATAGGTCTGAGAATATCCTGGAGAGCTGGTTTAGTTATGGCAAATTTCTTAAACATGTGAATATCATTAAAGTATTTAATTTCTCCATCATAAATGAAACTCAGTTTAGCTGGATATAGGATCCTGGGTTGAAGATTGTTTTGTTTTAGGAGGTTGAAAGTAGATGATCATCCTCTTCTGGCCTGAAAGTTTTCATCAGAGAGATCTGCAGTCATTCTAATATTCTTCCCCTTGTGGGTTATCGTTTTCTTATGTCTGGCTGCTTGTAGAATTTTATCCTTCATATTAACTTGGCAAAGTTAATTCTAATGTGCCTCGGAGATGTCTCATTTGGATTGAATCATGCTGGGGTTTTGAAACTGTCTGCTATCTGAATTTCAGAATCTCTTGGCATGTCTGGGAAATTCTCCTTCATTATCTCATGAAGTAGAGCCTCTGTGCCTTTCAAACCAACCTCATTGCCTTTAGGAATTCCAATAAGGTGAATATTAGTTTTCTTTGAATTATCCCAGAGCTTTGGGAAAAATGGAATGATAATTTTTGCTCTCTACTTCTCTTCCTCTTTGAGCATTTGGGAGCATTCCAAAGCTTTGTCTTCGATGTCAGAAATCCTTTCTTCTGCCTGCTCCATTCTGTTACTGAGGATACTGTCTACTGTATTTCTCAAATCTTGGAAGGCTGCAAGTTCTTTTCTCAATGTGTCAAAATCTTTGGTGATTTTGTCTTTGAATTCATTGAATTCTTGAGATAACTTTTGAATTATTCCTAGAATTTCTAATTCCAATTTTACTTCTATTCTGTTAATCTTATTTGTAATCCAAATTCTAAATTCGATTTCTGACATCGCAGCCATCTGTTTGTGAATGGGATCCTCTGGATAGGTTGGTTTGTTATTCCTTGGGGGTGTTGAACTATTCTGATTATTCATGTCTCCAGAGTTTTTCCACTAATTCCACCCCATGATTGTTTTTCACTGTTTGGCTGGATAAGCAGGTAAAGTGAAATTGGATTGGAGGCTTCTGGGGTTGTGGTTGACCAGCCCTTCACCAAAGATCTGGGACTGGTGACTGTAGCTTTTCCTCTACAACTTTGTAAAGGACTACAGTACTATAGTCTGAGACTCTGAATACCTTCTTGGTGTAGTGGGGCTAGGGGGCTCTGTCTTGTATTCAACTAATCTCTGTCCAATCCTAGTGAATCAGTGACTCTGGTTTGAAGTCTTAGCTTTTGAGAAATGCAAGCAAGTAAGACATCCTGCCTCCCACAGGCAACACCTGGAAGAGGAAAATCAAACTTCCCACTATAACAAAACCAGGGTACCATGGAGGGTCCTCAGTTGATTTTTCCAGTTCAAGAGTTCCAAACCAATTGTCAGTATCCACTCTCTAGCTGGAGAGTTCCAAAGGTCTCCAGCAACTAGATAGCAGGAGTCTACTGGTAGCTCAAGTGTGGCTCACTCTGGTGCTCCGAGGAGTCAGAAAGGCCCATCCAGTAGAAGGTTTGGAATAAGGGGGCTGATGCCTCTTTGCCCACCTTGCTCACCCTTCACCACTAGACTCTGGTAACCTGGTAATGCTACTGCCAGTCTCTGTTAACCCACTCTCTGTGGCCCAGTTCTGTCCAACACCTGCCAAAGTCAAAGTAAGTCAATGGCCCCTCCTCTTGGCTACCACCCTCTGCCACAAGCCAGCAGGGGGAGCTGAAGCCTGCCTGCCATAAGCACTCAATGGCAACTGGGGAATGTTCCACCTGAGCTCAATCTAAACCTGAAGATATCCAGACAGCAAATGTATTCCTCCCTCAGCCACTGCACTTTTGCTGCCACTGCTCTACAACTCTGGTATCCCTATAGGGTGAGGTCTGGTTCCCTCTGGCAGACCAAAGAGTTGGGGAGGTGACTCTCCAAAGTTAGACCCCAGCAAGATCACTCTATTAATGCTGATGTTGGGTGGGAAGTGTCTCCACTTGGGTTTGCACACCATAGCAGTTCCCAAGTCTCCACCTGTCACGTAGAGACCCAAGCCTCTGCCTGCTGCTGGTATATACTTTCTCAGAGCCAGGCCAGACACCTTCCCCTCTGTGTCTATCTGTACTGTTACTGGATTCACAGATACAGCATAGCTGCACTGTCTCTATCTATGCAATGCCCAGTCCTAGCCAAGAAGTGCAGACATTCTGGTCTCTGCAGGGGTTGGACTTCTAGACTGCCAGGCCAGCAGGGAAGGGTAAACTGGAAGTTCAATGAGGCAGGGAAAATATTTGTTCAAACTTCCTGCCAGACAAAGGAATTCCTAGGCTTACAGCAGGGACTCTCTAGAGAAGGAGTCCCAGCTTCCAGCAAGCTGCTCCAGTGAGGTGAGAGAAGAGAACCTCAGTTCACCGCTCACTAGTAGAGATCCCACAACAAGAAAGTAACTCTCTCGGGGGAGGGGATGGACACACATCCTCTTTGGGACAAGTTCTGTACCTGAAATTTGTTTCCTTGGAGTCACAGCTTGCTTCAGCAGGGAAGACATGGATTTATGTCTTCTCTCAGCTTGGCTCCCACCCTTCAGCTTTTGGGTTCTTTCTGGCCGTTATCTCTCCTCTGAACTGGAGCTTCTGTTGAAAGCTGGCTCCAGTCAGCCATTATCCCCCATTCTGTTAATATGGTGAATCATATTTATTGATTTGTGTATGGCAGACTAACCCTTTAGACCCTTATCCCTTATGTAAGAATCAACTCAAAGTGGATTAAAGACTTAAATGTAAGACCTATAACTAGAAGAAAACATTAGGAAAAACCTCTATGACATTGGTCTCAGCAGTGGATTTCTTTGAATAAAACTCCAAAAGCATAGGCAACATAAGTAAAAATAAGATAAATGAGATTATGGCAGCACAGCAAAGGAAACAATAAACAGAATGAATAGTCAACCAAAGATTGGGAGAAAGTATTTCTAAATCATACATTAAATAGGAGTAGATATCCAAAATATAAAAGGAAGCTGGGCATGGTGGCTTACACTTATAATCCTAGCACTTTGAGAGGCGAAGGCTGGCAGATTGTTTCAGCTCAGGAGTTCAAAACCAGCCTGAGCAAGAGTGAGACCTCATCTCTACTAAAAATAGAAAACCTAGCCAGGTGTTGTGGTGGGTACCTGTAGTCCCAGCTACATGGGAGGCTGAGGCAAGAGATCACTTAAGCTCAGGAGCTATGATGATGCCACAGCATTCCACTTAAGGTGACAGAGTGAGACTCTGGAGACTCACTTGGACCCAAGCATAGGTTTTTCTTCCAATTGGGGCTATAGATTAATCAGGCATGATGACTGGCATACGTAGTAGGGTGTGCCCATTAGATGACATGGATTTTCCCTATTCTGTGCATAGACTTTGCCCAGTTGTCCTCCTCACCCAAGTACTCATTGCCTGGGATTCCTCCAGTAAGACAGACATCCCTTTCCTTCTTTAATTGGTCTCTAAAAATGCAAACGCTCCTGGAAAGAGTTAAAAATTAAGCTCTTTTCAATTATTAATTTCTTGGTTCATTCATTTAAAAATATGTACTGAACCCCCACGTGTTCTTTGCCCAGAATTCTGGAGCTAAGTGCCACAGATATATCAGGGTGACACCTATGAGGAAAACAGGTGTGGCCTCTGCCTTCCCAGATTAGCAGGAAGATGGGTGGTAGAAACAACCGCACAGGTCATCAGCCCCTTACAGTTGTGATACATGCTGTGGAAGGGCTGTTATCCTTGGTTGCAAAAGCAGAAGACCACTAGAGAAAACAACAGTTGGACATGGCATTCTCAAGATATTATATTAAAATTTCAGAAATGAACGGATAACAAAGTTAGTTTAGATGTATGCCTAGCACTTCAGATACATCTTTCTTAGTTCACTGATATATCTGCAAACCTTATAAACATTTTTTAAAAGATACTTTACAATAAAATATGTGTATTTACTTCTTTTAACCCTCCATTATCAGCCTGCCAATTTTTTACAGTGAGCATGAGTGGATAAATCTCTCTATATCCACTTACATTCTTGATGTTCTTTTTTTATGGGGTTGGGGAATTCTTGGAGCTTGACGCAGTGGGGGCCTGGAACCTACCCCTCCTCTCGCTTCTACTCCCCACTGCTCACATTACCATCCTCCAGGGACCTGAGTACAGACTTCTCTGTGGCCCCCTGACCCATTTCCCCATATCCCACATCTTGAATGATCAGTAACCAGATCAGCTTCTTGTGACTTAAACTGAACTGTTAGAAAACTTTAGAAATAATTTTCGTGTTCTCAGGATTTCTCTATTTTCATCCATCTTACAGAAGAGAGAAAAGGTCAGGTTGTGGTCGTCTCTGACATCTCAGCAGTTAGCCCAGAGTGCAGAACACGAAAGGCAATGAGAGCTTGTTAAACGAGGCCTAGTGGTGATGTCTCTCTCTCCAGAATCCTGCAAAGGCTCCCCCTTGTCCACAGCCGAAGCTCCCCTCAGCCCACATCATGGTGCCAGTCGTCCCAGTGACTTACCGTCAGCTGACCGCCCAGCACTGACGCACTGGTTAGGTGACCACCCACCACTGATGCACTGGTCAGGTGACTGCCCACCACTGACACAGTGGTCAGGTGACCACCTGCCACTGACATACTTCTAGGTGACCACCCAGCACTCACGCACAGTCAGGTGACCAGCTACCTCTGATGCATTGTCAGGTGACCGCTCACCACTGGGTGCCTGTTGCTTTTCCTACTCCTCCCTTCTTCTGACTCCTCACTTGCTAAATCCCTCCCATATTTTGAGACCCTGCTCATTGTCCTCTCTATGTGGCCCCCTCAGATTCTCATCCTATAATAATTGGTCAGCTTTCCTGCTCCCCCATGACTTGATTTCCCCAATGACCTGATAGCTCCATTATGTTAAAGTCTGTTATATATATTTATACATGTATAAAACCATACATATATGGCCAGTTTTTTTGTTTTTTGGGGTTTTTTTGAGACAGAGTCTCACTCTGTTGCCCAGAGTAAAGTGCTATGGCATCATCATAGTTCACAGCAATCTCAAATTCTTGGGCTCAAGTGATCCTCCTGCCTTGGCCTCCAGAGTTGGGACTACCGGCATCTGCCACAAAGCCCGGCTAGTGTTTCTAATTTTAGTAGACACAGGTCTTGCTCTTGCTCAGGCTGGTCTTAAACTCCTGACCTCAAGTGACCACCTGCCTTGGCCTCCCAGAGTGTTGGGATTACAGGTGTGAGCCACCATGCCTGGCTGTCTTTTATTGTAGCTCCTCAGTGGACAGGGTTTGGTTTTAGTTGCCAATTTTGATCAGTTGGTGGTGCTGCCTGGAATACTGTATTGAGAAGGAGTCTAAGGGCACACTGGGAACAAGGTGCCAAAGCCTGAGCAGAGAAGGGACAGTAAACCACCGTGATCCATGAGCATCGTCAGAGAGCCACCTACATGTTCCCACAGCTAGATCCTGTGCTCTCAAAGACTTCTTTCTATCCTCATGGCTCCTAACATAATTTATTTTCAATTTGACTTTTAGACACTCTTTTCCTTGATTTTAAAAGTTTATAATCTAAAGTATGACATTTGAGATAGGATGTGGTAATGCAAAATAAAGATATAAAGTGCTAATGAAAGGGTCCTTGAAGACTGACTGAAAGACCTGGAAAACAGAAGGGAAGGCAGTCCTGCTAGAGAGGAAGGGGAAAGACGGGAGTTAGTGAAGTGTAAGTCCTATCTAGGAAGGACCAGTGGTCCAGAACTTGTGAAAGAGAAGTCAAAGGTCAGTGTAGAATGATAGGTCGCCATTATATAATAGGAGCTGCGACTGCCTTGCTGGGAAGTACAGAGATGCTCAAGTTTGCTAAAGTAAAATATATGGTTTTGAACATAATCAGGGTTTTACATCAGACTGAACAAACTCTCAATGTTAAGTAGCATCTGCTCCCGAAAAATGAAGATGATTTAATATTGGTAAAATTTATCAACCAAAAATTCTGTATGATCTTATTAAAGGATGTTCACAAGCTACTGATAAATTTTCAGCAGTCCTTTTTTAAAAACTCCTCAGTATATTAAGAGTGAATAAAGAGCCTGAACTTGATAAATACTGTGTTAAATGGGGAAATACTAAAAGGCATGCACATTAAAATCAAATGCAACTCAGAAATGCCCACTATTTAAAATAGTCTTTGGAAGATAATATGATAAGATAAAATAAGCAATGAAGTCTTAGAACATAAGAATCAAAGAGGCAGTATAGGCAGACAATGTAATTTTTTTTCTTTTTTGAGATAGTCTCAAGCTGTCATCCTGGGTAGAGTGCTGTGGCATCACAGCTCACAGCAATGTCAAACTCTTGGGCTTAAATGGTTCTCTTGCCTCAGCCTCCTAAGTAGCTGGGACTACAGGCCTGTCACAACACCCAACTATTTTTTATTGCAGTTGTTATTGTTATTTAGCTGACCTGGGCAGGGTGTGAACCTGCCAGCCTTGGTGTATGTGGCTGGTACCATGACCACCCATGCTATGGGTGCCATGCCAAGACAGGCAATATAATTTTTATATGCAGTAACCCAAAATAGGACTTGCAAAGTGACAGGTGAAGCCACTATACAAAATAATATTTGTCCGTTGTACTAGAAATAACCTGATCAAAGTGGAAATAGAAAATAATACTCCATATAAAATGGAAATGAAACTCATGAAATACCCAAGAACAAATTTAGGTTGGGATAGGACCTACATGAAGAAAACAATAAAATTTTATTAAAGGACATAAAACAAGAACTGAAAAAGTGGGAAATAATTTTTGCCTTGAAGGACACTGCTAGCATGACATAAATTCTTCCCATATTAGTATAGAAATTCAGTGTAGTTCAAATCAGAACCTTAGTTTTTTTGTTTGTTTAACTCTAGAGAATAGTATAAGCTAACATTTATTGAGTGCTCACCATATGCTAGGCAGCATTTTAATATCTTATGTGTGTTAATACAACCACATGCAGAGGTAGTGTTACTAATGTCGTTCAAATCAGACATATAAAAACTAAAGCAAAGATAGCTTGAATGATTGCCTAAGATCACACTACTAGTTAAGTGGCAGAGTCAGGATTCAAACCTACATGGTCTGCCTTAGCTAACCCCGGCAAGCTATATTGCCTTCTTAGGGAAGAATAAAAATGAAAAAATAATCAAAAAGCTTTTGAAAAACAAAGAAGATGGGATCTACATACTCTGACAAATGTTGGAATTTACTTTAAAGTCATTGTAATCAAGTAGAATTGTATTAAACCAGAAATAAGCAGATGATCGCATCTTCAGAAACAGATCCAAGTATATATGAGAATTTAATGTACTATAGAGAGAAATGGCTTATTTAATAGGCAAAGCTATTGTCTATCTACATAATAATAAGTAAGGAACATTTAGGCTCATGTCTCACAAAAAAACCCTTAAATTTTAGTTCAGATGATTTAGAGATACATAAAAATTAAAATTATATTATAAAAACATTTTTAATATGGGAGATTATTCTCATGATATGTTAGAACTTACTTAAACAGGATAAGAAGTGCAGAACTCATGAAAGGGAAAGAAAGCACAGCTAAATGGTTTGCACGTTCCCACCCATGGACCATAGATAAAGATCAAAGAAGGTAAAGTGGAAGGCAATGTTGGCAGTGTGTTTGACAGAGAAACTTCTTTATGCTGTTTATAAAAGGACAACATAGGAGAAAAGTGAGCCAAAGATAGAAATGAGAAATTTGTAGACAAAGAAGTGAACATAGCCAGTGAATTAAATCCATGAAGTTGTGTCTTAACCAGATGTTAATTGTGAAGCAGCAGAACTCAGAAGTCTAGTGTAGTTAATACAGTCTTTGGAAATTCCTTAACCTGCACATAAAATATCACACACATTTTAAACTATAAAACCAAGTGGTCTGTGAATTATGCATTCTAAACTTTAAGAACTGAATAGAGTGGTGAAGACTATAAAAAATGCAGATGTCTGAGTATTCAGATTTTTAAAGATATCAAAACCCTAGAGGAAGGTGCAAGGCGGGTGGAAATTTCTCCTTCTTGGAGATTTTATTCCATTTTTAAGAAAGCATTAAACCCTTCCCAGCTTAATAGTTATTAAAAGATTTGTTTGCTTGGAAACAGTAGATAAAAAAGAACTTAATGAAAGGCTTGAAACACACTTAATAGCTCAAAAACGTTTATTGGGCCTGAATTTAAATCTTGCATATTAATTAGACCCACATACAACTTTTTCTTAAAAACTTGATTAGAAGACTTGGATTGGCTTCCTTTCTTTCCAAGTTAGTGTCTTCTGTCTGACCATTGAAAGCTCTCACTCTTGGGCAGTGCCTGTGGCTCAAAAGGGTAGGCTCCATAGGCGCCAGCCCCATATGCTGGAGGTGGTGGGTTCAAACCCAGCCCTGGCCAAAAAAAAAAGAAAAGAAAAGAAAAGAAAGCTCTCACTCTCTCTTCCTTTAAATTGGTTGTAAGACACTTTACCGTAATTCTGGAATCATATATTTTAGGAAGACGATGTGTTTTAACCACCAAATTTGAAAAAATTAGGACAATTAGTAACATCCCACACTGACTAAAGTAGACTCTCTTGTATACTTCCATAGTAGTGTCAACTATTTAACCCTTTTGGAAAATCTATTGGAAAAGTTCATTCTGTAAGAGAAATAAAAGCACCAGTCTTTGTGGTGCAAACACTGACACCAATACAAATGTTCATCAGTAGGAAAATAATAAATTATGCTATTCCCACACTGGTGAAAATAATGTGCCTTCAATAAAAAGTGGTTAACACGTACCAGGGCAGTGAGAGAAAAAGAGAGATGTTGGTCAAAGGGTACAAACTTTAAATTGTAGGATCAGTAAATTCAGAGTCCAACATCCAGCATGGTAACTGTGGGTAACAACACTGAACCATGTGCAGGGTGTCTGTAAGGTCCATGTGTGATTTAGAATTGCCCATGAACTCCGTGGACGCACTGTACTTAAAATTTGCTTAAATATCCTCACAACAAAATAAAACAAAAATAGGTGACTAGGTGAGGAGAGAGGGAGATGCGTTGACCAATTTGATTACATTAATCCTTTAACAGAATATACATATGTCAAATCTTCATGTTGTACCCCATAAAATCATACAGTTTTATCATTTATGCCACAATAAAGCTGGGAAATTTTAGAGTGAGAGAGAGCTTATAAGGTATGAATTTTAGAAGTATCCATGATGTTTTTCTATATATTGTTAATAACAGACAAAATATAATACTATCTTTGTTGAAAACTAGTGAAAACTGAAAACCCAACCACAGAAAAAGAAACTTGTATGTCTGTGTTTGTGTAAAACTTCCCCAAGTGTGGAAGAATATACCCCCCAAGCTATTTTAATTGGCAGCCACAGGGAAGAGTGATTGGATGAAGGAGGGAAGAGCAAGATAATCCTTTTACCTTCTACTCCTCTGTTGTTTGAAGGCCTGATTTACATTAGTGACAATAGAAATTTTTTTTAAGACAATGGGAGATGTAATACAGAAATAGAGTGGATGGGAGTTGGGAGCTGTTTGGATGTGGGTGGGAGTGAAAGGAAGAAGCCAAAGATGGTTTAGTGCTTTGCAGCCAGAGTAAGAACTGTGCTCTCTCGGAGGAATGAGATCTAATGAGGAGGGGAAGACAGTTCTTTTTCACTGTTACCAGAGGAGAGGTGATGAGTTCAGGTAGTCAATCAGAGCTGTGCTGCTACTTGTTTTAAATCACCATTGTTCCAACAGAAGATCTTCTTATCATGGTGTTAAAATCTCAAAAAACAAAAATGCTGCTTTGATTAAATAATGAGTTCATGTAATGTGAATTATATCTCAATGAAGGTTTTTTAAATGCTGCTGTATAGTTGCATTTTATGTGGATTATAGAACTAAAAAAAGGCAAACCTATTATTTTACCTTATCTATGCATACTCAAAAAAATTTTTGATTTAAAAAATAAGAATTTTTAAAAGTCTTAAACATGCAAAAAATGATAAGCTTTCCTATCATATACAAGGTGGCAGAGACTATAAAATATGACATGTATAATTTTTACTGTATGTTTCTTTTATGTTGTTTTAATATAATTATTCTTTTTGCAAGTCCACTGGTAACTCAATGCCTCATAAAATATGAAGACTATATTTTTGCTAAAAAATATTCTTTGGAGGCAACCGCTCAAAGATTTTTAGATCTAGAAATAATTCATTCCCCTTTATTCCACAGGAAGCAGCATTAGAAATTTAGCCCCATGGAGAATCTATTTCTGGCATATACAGTCAAAATGCTGGCTGAATTTATTTCTGTATAATTATATCATATTTTATGTTGGAGTTGAAATAATTTCATCAGTATGAAATTGTATACATAGATAAATGAGTCAACAAAGTCACCTGAATAAATCATTTTAATTTTAATTTTCAGTTATGCGGAAATCAACTTTTTCCCCATGCCTTTGTTTGCTAGTGATTATATTTTCACCTCAGACACCATTTCTATATTAATCTTTCATAGTTGAGTTGTGTGGAGCTTTTCATAGGAAATGTTTTTGCATTACATTTGTCATCCTTGGCCTCATTTAAACAGGACATATTTATAACTGCCATGATTTTATGAATTGCATAAATTTCAGAATCTTCAGAGAATTGGGTGATTGTGACATTGTATGTAGTCACTGATGCTTTATTTTACGGACTAATCCTTATAATATGAATTATGCTACCTATGGTTCCCCTGTTGAAGAAAATAGAAAAGAAATAATTAAACTTTTTATTTTGCATATTTCTTATTTTCCAGAAAATAAACACTGCTGGGGCCAGTGATGCAGACACCCCATTGGCAGACCCCGGAATGTACCAGTTGGACGTTACATTAAGAAGGGGCCAAAGTTTAGCTGCCCGGGATCGAGGAGGTGAGAACAGCAGAACAGTTTCACCAAGAAGCTTGTTTTGGGATGTTTCTGACTGACTTTGTCTCCTTGTGATTGCTTAAGTTTAAAAAATTAACTACAATATTATACATTTTAGAAGTTTAGATTCAAAGACATAGTCTGACACATTACTTGACTCTTCCAACCATGAAAGAAGGTTTTGAAGCAAGTTTCAAAACCCTGACCTCTTCCCAGCCTAGACAGCAAGTCTCCACCAGACTGCTAACTAATTAGACTCTACATTACCATAATTAGTGATGTATTGGCTATAGAGGGGAGAACTATATTCTTCACATCAGCAGTTACCTTTTGGCAGACATGAAATTCTTTTTGCTGCATAGATTTGCTCAGTTGAATCTGCTGAAATCGCAGGATCCAGGACTAATATCTCACTTATAACTTTGGAAATTCCCAGCAAGTGACCCTCTTAAGTTTGGTTGGACCAGGCAATGGTCTCTGGATTGATCAAGCAGGCCTTGCCAGGTCCACGATGAAGGACAACACTAGGCAAGTACTCTTAGCTCCTAGATTCCAAATCCCCAGGCAGTGTCCCAGTGAACAGGATGAGGCCAAACACGGATTCCCTGTGTCCTGGTTGGAGGCAGGACCAAGCACAGACCCCAGGTAGACTGTGTAGCATCCTTTGTACATTTTGAAATACCAACGCAGGAAGTAGAGACTTAAAGACCCCAAATCCAAAAAGAAGGCAAGTTTGGTGTGTAATGGGTGGAGAGAAGCCCATACTCACCCATTCTCAGGCGACTTGAGAGTTTCTACATCCCCCTGCTCCTGGCATTACATCATCCCATTTTTCTCCTCCCACCCTATTTGACATCCATACTCAGGGAGCAAAAGGAACTAATTTAGGGCTATAGTTTATAATTTTTTGTCTCCTATCTAACTAAAAAAATAAAATAGAGGAAATAACTTAACATGATATTGGGGGTATTATGACTAGAAAATATACAAACAATAGATTAAGTTTTTAGGTAAAAACTATTAAACATCAAAACATTCTTAATAAATGAAGGTGTGATTGAAAGTGTTAGAATTTAAACACACAGGAGAACTTTTGAAAATAATCATCTGGTTTAGTAGTTCAGGACAATGTTTATTGAATAGAACTATCTATCTCGAAAGAAGAGACAATTAGGTTAGAGAAAAATAATATGAATAACATAGTATTATTTTGCTATATTTACAGTGTATATAATATTTCTTAGTTTTCAAAGTATTCTCAATCATATAACATTAGTCTGAAACAGAAATATACCAGGTAACAGAAAATCCAATTTTTTGTCCTATATTTGCCCCCAACAATTTGAAATACATAAATATATTTGTTATGATTTTTTGTGATTATGAAATATTAGAAACAACCTAAATACTCATAAATAGGGCAGTGGTTGAATAAACTGTGATACATCTACACCCTTATGCTATGCAATGGTAAAAACGAACAAGGAAAATCTCTAAGAATGGATAATGGATATATTGTTCAGGATATATTGTTAAATTCACTTAAAGCAAAGTGCGGGAGAATATTAACAGTGTGCAACACTTTGTGCAAGAAAGAAGGTGGCCTAAGAAGTTATGCACCATCAGTTCATTTGTACAAATGGAAACACAGGAAGCAAAAGCCAGAAACTGGTGAGTTTGGTAAATGTGTAAAATAGGTGGCAAGGATGAGGGTTGGGAATGGGATAAAAGGGGAGAAAAGAAGATAATGTTTCTCTGAGTAAACTTCCTTATGTAGTTCTAACTCTTTAACTATGTCAATATTTTTAAATGAATGAATGAATGACCTGGATATGGGAGGACCCCAAAATGAAAGGAATCTTTTGCTGTGAGCACTAGATTTTTGGGCCTACTAATATTTAGTAAATCATGGTATAAACAGGTGTGCTGTCATCAAAGCTTTGCTGTTCTATTTATAAAGCACAGGCAGAGTAGATTTAGCATAATTTTTAAGAGCTCTTGGATTTTTGGAGTGGTAGATGAGCATTGGCATCAATTGAAGTCACCATCTGCATTAGCTCCTAACAAGAGAGTTGACCTCTCTTATGAAGCTTTGAAGCCAGGCATTGACTTCTTACTAGCTATGAAAGTCCTAGATGGCATCTTCTTCCAAAACAGTAGAAGGCTATTTCGTCCACACAGAAAGTCTGTTGTTGAGTGCAGCCTTCTTTGTCAGTTCTCTTAGCTAGTTTGGGATCACTTGCTTCAGCTTGTACAGCAACACTTGCAGCCTCTGCCTTGCACTTTGATGTTACAGGGACTGCTTATTTTCTCAGACCTCATCAACCAATGTCTGCTAGCTTCCAACTTTTCTTCTGCAGCTTCCACACCTCCCTCAGCCTGCATAGAATTAAAGAGAGTTGGAGTCTTGCTGTGCATTGGATTTTGGCTTAAGGGAAAGTTGTGGCTGATATGATCTTCTATCAGACCAGTCCAACTTTTTATCAGCACTAAGGCTGTTTTACTTTCTCATTTATGTGTTCACTGGAGTAGGGCTTTAATTTCATTCCAAGTCTTTTCCTTTGCATTCACAATTTATCTAACTGGTACAAGACACCTAGATTTTGGCCTGTCTCTTCTTTTGATGTGCCTTCTTCCCTAAGCTCAATGATTTCTAGATTTTTATTTAAAGTGAGAGACTTGTGACTCTTCCTTTCACTTAAACGCTTAAAGGTCATTGTAGGGTTCTAATTGTCTAATTTTTTAATTTATTTTTTTGTTCAGAGTATTACAGGGATACACACATTTTAGTCACATAGTTTGTGTTTGTACATTCGAAGTCTATGTCACAAGTGTGTCCTTCACCCAGAATATGTGCTTGCACTTGGTAGATAGGCATTTACCCTGCCTCTTCTCATCCCTGCTACTAAATTTCCATTGAGTCTTCCATATGTGTGCATAAGCATTAATCAACTAGTTCCAATTTAGTATTGAGTACATGTGGTGTTTGTTTTTTCATTCTTGGCAATACTTCACTTAGAAGAATGGTCTCCAGCTCCATCCAGGTTGTTACAAAATACATAAATCACGAGGCACCACATTATCAGACTTCAGGTTATACCACAGTCTATAGTGATCAAAACAGCATGGTACTGGTACCAAAGTAGAGACATAGATATATGGAATAGACTAGAGAATCTAGAGATGAGCCCAGCCACATATCACCATTTGATCTTTGATAAACCAAACAAAAGCTTGCATTAATATATGGTGCTGGGAGAACTGGCTAGCCACATGTAGAAGACTGAAACTGGACCCATACCTCTCACCTTTGACAAAAATTGATTCTCATTAGATAAAAGGTTTAACTTTAAGACACAAAACAATAAAAATTCTAGAAGAGAGTGTGGGAAAAATGCTTGACAATATTGGCCTGGGAAAATATTTTATGAAGAAGACCCCTCTGGGAATTGCAGCAACACCAAAAATAAATTAAAAACTTCTGCACAGCTAAGAGTACCACAAACAAAGCAAACAGATGGGTTTCAGAATGGCAGAAAATTTTTGTATGTTAAGTATCTGATAAAGATCTGATAACTAGAATCTGCAGAGAACTCAAATAAATCAATAAGAAAAGAACGAACAACCCCCTCTATAGTGGGCAAGAGATTTGAACAGAAACTTCTTTGAAGATGATAGATGAATAGCCAACAAACACATGAAAAAATGCTCAGTATCTTTAATCATCAGAGAAATGCAAATCAAAATCACTCTGAGATATCATTTAACTCCAGTGAGATTAGCCCACATCATAAAGTTTCAACGCTGTAGTGCTGGTGAGGTTGTGGAGAGAAGGGAACACTTCTACACTGCTGGTGGGATTACAAACTGATACAAAGTTTATGTATTAGTATGGAAGTATGGAGAATTCTTAAAGAACAAAAAGTCAACTTTCCACTTGATCCTGGAATCTCATTACTAGGTATGTACTCAGAGGAACAAAAATCATTTTACCACAAGGACATTTACACCAGAATGCTTATTGCAGCTGAGTTCACAATTGCCAAGTTATGGAAATAACACAAATGCCCATTAATCTATGAATGGATCAGCAAACATAGATATGTGTTTGCCATGGAGTACTATTCAGCCATAAGAAAGGATAGAGACTTTACATCTTTTGTGTTTACCTGGATGGAGTTGAAACACATTCTTTTTAGTAAAGTATCTCAAGAATGGGGGTGGAGGAGAAGACACTAAATCACCAGTTCTTTAATGACTGAGTAATACTCTATGGTCTGCATATACCACATTGTATTAATCCTCTCTTGTATTGATGGGCATTTGGGTTGTTTCCACATCTTTGCAATTATGGAATGTGCTGCTATAAACATTCTAGTGCAAGTGCCTTTTTGATTAAAATGTCTTCTTTTCCTTTGGGTAAATACCCAGTAGTGGGAGTTCTGGATGAGAAAGTAGATCTACGTTTAGTTCTTTGAGATATCTCCATACTACTTTCCAGAGAGGCTGTACTCATTTCCACCAACAGCGAGAGAGTTTTCCTTTCTCTCCACATCTACACCAGCATCTGTTGCTTTGGGACATTTAGATGTGAGCCGTTCTCACTGGACTTAGGTGATACCTCATTGTGGTTTGATTTGCATTTCCCTGATGATTAGAGATGTTGAGCATTTTTTTTATGTGTTTCTTGGTAATTGGCCTAATTTCAATATTGTTATATCTCAGATAATAGGGAATCCCAGGAGAGGGAGAGAGAGACAGGGCAAGGGCCTGTCAGGGGAGCAGTTCAAATGCATACAGCACTCATTAAGTTTGTCAGATGGCAGTCTGTGGCACCCCAAAACAATTATAATAGGAACATCAAAGATCACTGATCACAGATTATTATATAGAAATAATAATAATTTAAAAGTTTAAAACATAGTGAGAATTTCCAAAATGTAACACAGAGATAAGGAAGTGAGTACATTCTGGGGAAAACGGTGCTGATACACTTGCTTGAAACAAGGTTGCCACAAATCTTCAATATGTAAGAAACGAAATATCCCAGAAGTGCAATAAGGCAGGATGCAGTAAAACCAGGTATGCCTGTGCTAGAACTGAAGACAAAAAGAGCTGAGCACAGCTCACTGTGTATACTGGGAACTAGGAGCAAAGTAAAAATGTAATTGATAATGAGTAAGAGTCGTGTTTCTTGCTGTTGGAGAAGGAAGTTACAAAAACAGAAAGGGATAAGGACATAATTAATAGCCTTAGACTATGTGGTATTAGACAGATATCAATGTGAACAATGGTTTATACCATTTATACAGATAGAAATAAAATGGATAGGGAATGTGTGTATTTCCTAGATCTGCCTGCTACAAGGGCCCAGAAGCAATGGCAAAGGTATAAAAACAAAGTAGCAATGTAGACACCTAGAACCTGGATAGTAGTCTCTAAAAACAGTATCCCCAGTGCAAGTAATGAGGGCTCTTGGAGAAATGGTTTATTTAAAACCTAAGGCAGAGAAAGTATAAGATAACACAGAACATTTGTAGTACTGATAAGTAAGAAAGCAGTCAAAAACTGGTGACAGAATGTGAAAAAGGCATAGGAGCCAACTTAAAGGAGCATCTGATAACCAAGGCTGGACAATCTCAGCAATAAAACAAATGCTGGTGACAATGGATTATGACCCATAGAAGAAAATATCTATGAGTTCATGCTAATAAATAAATAACTGGGGAAGGAGGTGTTTTTCCTTATGGTAGAATTCCAATGAACATCTGTAGAAGAGGAGATCAAAATAGAAAGTCACCTTTTAACAAACACTTCAGTAACAATTGTTTTAGGCAAAAATTATCCATGAATGCTAAAATTATATGTGTTGAATTATTACAGTATTTCAATGTATTTTTCCACAAGATATGTATGAATTACAAAGGGGAAAATAGTAACTTCACAGAGGAGACCTCGAGGACTCCACCTTGAACAAATTACCAAAGTTAACATCAGAAATAATAAGATGGGGAGACATTTTGTGCCTCCTGACAGTTGCGCTAAGGACACCTGCACCATTTCTGCAGCGTTCTTGTCAGAAGGCATAGCCCTGGTGTAATCATAAGAAAACATGGCTCGGCGCCTGTGGCTCAATCAACTAAGGCACCAGCCACGTACACCTAAGGTGGCGGGTTCGAATCCCCAGCCTGGGCCCGCCAAACAACAATGATGGCTGCACCCAAAAAATGGCTGGGCATTGTGGCGGGCACCTGTGGTCCCAGCTACTTGGGAGGCGGAGGCAGGAGACTCGCTTGAGCCGTGATGCCATGGCACTCTACCCAGGGGGATAGCTTGAGGCTCCGTCTCAAAAAAAAAAAAAAATGAAAGAAAACATGAGGCAAACTCTGGCCACCTGTGACACCAGTTAGCTGAGTGCCTCCTACCTTTTGGTTGGGGTGTTATACAGTCTTGTTCCAGTGTTCCCTGTGCCTCATTAATTGTGAGTCTGGTTCTCACTGTGTGTGTACCACTGTCTTTCTCTTAGTATCAAATTATTCTCCAGAGACATCTCTGCCAAAAATACAAAAGCAATATTCAGTAGACTAACAGGGCCATGCACTGTGAAAAATAGGAGAGAAAATGTGACTTCCTAGGACTGAAGAACATTCCCAAGTGTTTGCATTGCCAACTCCAGTCCAACTTTACTAGCTCACTTACTTGCCTGGCATTTGTGAAATATTTACTGGCTAAAAATAAGAAGAAATATTTACATAGAAGAACCAACCAGAGTTAAGTTTGGCTTGATTACCTACTTATCTTTGACCCCTCTATGAATAACAGATGTGTTAAACCTTTGATTGGATAGAGTATTGGGCCACTTTAGATTTGTGAATTTACACACATACACATAATGGTAGGAGAAAGATGGAGATGGGTAGTTTGAAGTGAGAAGGTGAGCCAGGAAGTACCACAATTGTGTGGGAATATAGTGTCGAGGGCTTGGGTGTGGATGGTGGGTGTGGAAGTGGAGAAGGACAGGAGCATGTGAGGATGGTTCAGGGAAATGTCCAGCAGGACTGGGGATCAATTAGATAAGGGGGCTGAAAAGAAAACCTTTGAGGTTTTAAGGCTGGTGGTGCCTGGGAGCCATCTGGAGGGAGGTTGGAAATAGATAAATGTACAAAATACAGTTGTATAACTGTTAGAATTAGAATTTATTGCAATCTTATCATGTATTACATTGATGTTCTTATTTCCTGCCCAGCAAAGCAAAATGTCTAAGCCCCCGTGTCTCCTATAACCCTTGCACAGAGCAGTGGGAGGAAAAACTCATTACAGCACCACCACCACCACTAGAATGTGTTGAGACTTTGCTCCTCCAAGGTCCTCCTTGATGCATAACAGGCACTAAGTGGGCTTGGTAGTCAGAGCTGGCCATCAGCTATTTTTCTACCTGCTTTTCAAACCACCCCCAGATGCTTCTTGAAATGCTACCACATTTTCCTGAGTTTTAGGCATCTTGAATAACTGGAATGTAGCACATGGTACTGGGGAGTCTGACACACATAAGACAAGTTTCATACTTTGTTAGACAAGTTTCATACTTCGAATGACATAAGTATTTTCTCTGTTGCAGTTATAGGGTTTCAGATCTAGCAAATAAAAATTCATGGTGCCTAATTAAATTTGAATTTCAGGTAAAAAATGCATTATCTCTTATATATATATGCATGAATATGTCTCACGTATTTGGAGTATATTTATACTAGAATTTTTTTTGAGACAGAGTCTCACTTTGTTGCTCTCGGTAGAGTGCAGTGGCGTTACAGTTCACAGCAACCTCAAACTCTTGGGCTTAAGTGATTCTCTTGCTTCAGCCTCCCAAGTAGCTGGGCCTATAGGTGCCCACCACAATGCCCAGCTATTTTTGGTTGTAGTTATCATTGCTGTTTGGTAGGCCCAGGCTGGATTCGAACTTGCCAGCTCCAGTGTATGTGGCTGGAACCTAGCTGCTGAGCTACAGGCGCTGAGCCTCAGTATACTAGAATTTTTTATTTATCTAAAATTTAACTTGTATCATTTTATCTAATAGTCCTATGCAATTATGATGCACAGGTATTACAAAATATGCCATTTGTATGTTAATTAGGTTGTGCTTTTTAGGAGCTATATCTTTTGGCAGAGAACTTCTATATTATCATCTATTATGTTTTGAATATAAAGTTTTGGCATGATTTTTTGTATAGTTAAAGAAAGGCAATCTGTGCACTTACATCTGGTAATGGCAATTCCCTACAATTTGATTTCTTGAAATTTGGATCACGGGAGATTTGGTAGTTTCCTAAAACTGCCTTAATAAATTGCCAAATGTAGAAGCTTAAAACAAAAGAAATTTATTTTCTTGAGGTTCTGGAAGCCAGAAATCCAAAAATCAAGGTGTGACGGGGCAACACTCTCTCCAATCGTTCCTGGGAGGAGTTCTTCTTGCCACTTGGAGCTTGGTAGCTCCGAGCATTCCTTGGCCTTTAGGTGCACTGCTCTAATCTCTGTCTCTATCTACATGTGTCCTTCCTCTTGGTGTCTCTTTACCTTCTATTTCCCATTCCTTTCCCCTATAAGGGCAATAAGCTCTGGATCCAGGGTGATTTCTCTCAAGATCCTTAACTAGTTTACGTATGCAAAGACCCTATTTCCAAATAAGGTCATATTCACAGGAATCAGGGGATTAGACTTGGATATGCCTTTTGAGGGAACCCAAGTTAACCCACTACAGAGATCAATTCCTTCTCATGATGTACTGGGAAAAAGTGCTCTGTATGAATGTGTTTATTGTGATTCTGTTTATAGCAGTGTTAGAAATCCCTGCATGTGTAGAGTAAGAGAATCTCAATTGTTCTACTTTGAAACTCTTTGCATCTATTCTGTGGCTGGTGTATCAATGCTGAAGGAAAGTTTCCAAGTCTTCTGAGAAAGATGTTTTCGAGGTGGAATAAGAATTATTGGAGCCTGGCAAATGAGAAAAAATTTAGGGGCATTCAACCTACTGTTCACAGACCACATGCAGATTATGTGAGGACATTTTTATATATCTGTGGTGTTGGATATCATGAAATCATGCACAGATCATTGTGGGGGGTTTTTGTTTGTGTTTAGCTCATCAGTGTATTTAATGTGTGGCCCTAGGCAACTCTTCTTCTTCCAGTGTAGGGCACAGAAGCCAAAAGGTAAGCTTCCCCTTTCTCACAGGGTGGTGATGCCTCACTCACTGAGGGCCACTGTTTGTATGGAGTTTTTGTGTTACCCACCTGTCTGCATAGGTTTTCCTCAGTTGCTCCAGTTTCCTCCCACATCTCAAAGCTGTGCCCGTGGGGTGAATTGGTGTGACCATCTGGTCCAAATATGTGCGCATAAGTGAGCCCTACGATGAGTGGCGTCCTATCCAGGGCTGATTCCTGCCCTGCACATTGAACCAGAATAATTGGATAATTAATTTTCTTACTTATTTTTATTAATCTTTCTCAAAGGACGTATATCTCACATTTCTTCCAGTTTTTTCCCTTTTTTTAAATTTCAGATTGATATGAGGGTACAAAGGAATAGCTTACATTGTTTGTGTTTCTAAGATAAAGTTCAAGATGTAGTTGAGCCCTTCCCCCAGGGGGTGCACTGTGTACCATCACATTGTGCACCTTGGGTGAGAACTTGCCAGTCACCCTCCCTCGTATCATCTCCCTTTTGCCTTCCCCCCAGTGTGGGTGATTTGTGGACATTGATTTTCTATCCTGAGACTTTACTATATTCCTCTATCATTCCAGGAGATTTGTAGTTGAGTTCCTAGAGTTTTTTAGGTATAAGAGCATGTCTTCAACAAAGAGTGAGAGTTTGACCTCCTCTGCCCCCATTTGAATGCCCCTGATTGCCTTCTCTTGCCTGATTGCATTGGCTAGAACTTCCAGCACTATGTTGAATAGCAGTGGCAATAGAGGACAATCACGTCTGGTTTCAGCTGTAACTGGAAATACTTTCAGTTTTACTCCTTTCAGTGTGATGTTGACTGTTTGTTGTAGATGGCTTCAATCAGTTTAAGAAATGTCCCATTTATTCCTATTTCTTAAGGGTCCTTGTCAAGAAGCAATGCTGAATTTTGTCCATTCCTTTTTCTGCGTCTATTGAGAGGATCATATGGTCTTTGTTTTTGCTTCTATTTATTACATTTATGGATCTACATGTGTTGAACCAACCTTATATCCCTGGGATAAAGCTCACCTGATCATGATGTATAATTTTTTTTAATGTGTAACTGTATTCTGTTTGCTAGGACGTTATGGAATATTTTCGTGTCAACATTAATTATGATGAATTACTATATTGATCTATAGTTTTCTGTAGTCAGATTCGTGGCATGCAAGAATCTTCTCCTGTTCTGAAGGCTGTCTATCTGCTTTAGTTGTTGTACCCTTAGCTGTGCAGAAGCTTCTTAGCTTGATTATATCCCTTTTATTTGTTTTTGGTTTTTCTGCAGTTACTAACAGGGTCTTCTTCATAAAATCTTTTCCTAGGGCAATTTTGTCAAGAGTATAGTATTATTTTTTCAAGTTCTTTAAAGTATGACTTTGGTATTTTGATGGGGATTGCATTAAATCCATAGGTCACTTTGGGTAGTATGAACGTTTTAACAATGTAGCTTCTTCCCAGCCATGATTATGGGATGTTCTTCCATTTGCTAATGTCTTCTGCTGTTTCTTTTCTTAGGGTTGCATAGTTCTCTCTGTAGAGAGCCTTAATGTGCTTTGTTGGGTATATTCCCAGGTATTTCATTTTCTTTGAAGCTGTTGTGAAGGGTACTGTGTCGTTGATTTTATTCTTAGCTTGGCTGAGGAGACATTGATTTGTGGACTTTTTTGAGGGGGGAACAGAGTCTCCCTTTGTCACCCTTGGTAGCAAAGCAACCTCAAACTCTTGGGCTTAAGAGATTCTCTTGCCTCAGTCTGCCCAGTAACTTAGACTAAAGGCACTACCACAACACCTGGCTATTTTTAGAGACAAGGTCTCACCTCTGGCTCATGCTGGTCTGAAACTCATGAGTTCAGGTGATCCACCCGCCTCGGCCTCCCAGAGTGCTAGGATTACAGGCATGAGCCACTATGCCTGGCAAGAACTTAATCTTATTTGTATCAATTAGCTTATGGTAAAATTGGTTTCATTATATGTCATTTTGCTTAAAGTCACAGTTTCCAAGAGCCTATCAACAAATTTAAGTGAGGACTCACTGTATTCTATTCTTTTTTTGACTGTTTTATTTTCATAGATGCAAAAAGCTATCTCATTGACACATACAGACTTCCTTGCTGCATGTTAGTAAAACTAGAACTGTACTATTGCAGTCATGAATTGCTTAATAACAGGGGTGCTTTCTGAGAGTGCTGCTCACACAAACCTAGATGTCACACCCTACTGGTGATGTGGCCTGTTTTTCTGGGACAACACACCTGTACAGGGTATTACTGTGCTAAATACTGTAGGCAGCTGTAATGCAGTGGTAAGTGATCTGTGCATTTAAAGATATCTAAACATAGAAAAACATACCTAAATGTACCGTAAAAATGTAGTATAATTAAAAATGGTACCCTTGTCTGGGGTACTTACCTGAATGGAGATTGTGGGCCTGCAGGTTTTGCTCTGGGTTAATCACTGGTGAGTGAAGTGAAGGCCTAAGACATTATTGCCTGCTACCGTGGACATTATAAACAAGGGACACTTAGGCTATACTACATTCATAAGAAAAATTTCTTCAAAACTAAATCAACCTTTCCTCACTATGATTTGTTTACTTTATAAACTTTTACATTTTTTAAGCTTTTAACTGTTTTGTAATAACACTTAAAACACAAACACACAGTACAGCTTTATAAAAATGTTTTCTTTCTTTCCTCATTTTATAAGCTTTTTCGCTTTTTAAGCTTTTTATTATTGTTAAAAAGTAGGCAAAGACACACACACATGAGCCTGGCATCACCACACACATACAGGGTCAGGATCGTTGATATCACTGTCTACCACCTCCACATCTTGTCCCACTGGAAGGTTCTCAGGGGCACGACATGCAGGGAGCTGTCACCTCCTGCGATGACAGTGCCTTCTTCTGGAATACTTGCAGAAAGACCTGCCTGAGGCTGTTTTGCAGTGAACATTTTGTTTTATATATAAAAAGAGTATACTCTAAAATAATGGTAGATAGTATAGTATAGTGAATACATTCATCACTAACAGTTGCTTATCATCATTGCCAAGTCTCATGTCCTATTTGCATACATAACTGCCTGTGCTATGCTTTTATATGACCGGCGCATATTAGCCAGTATACACCAGCATCACCACAAACAAAGGAGTAATGCCTAGTGCTGTGATGTGAGATGGCTCTAATATCACTAGGCAATAGGATTCTTCCGCTCCGTTGTGACTTTATAGGAACACTGTCTTACTTGCAGGCTGCTGCTAACTGAAATGTACTATGTGGCACCTAACTGTACAAAACCCTGAGAATGAACTTCTGCTGTAGATTTGGTCAGGGACCCCAACATTGTGCCACTGTCCCAGACAGCATTTACACTGGTCTTAACGTTTCACTAACTCTGAGCCAGAGCAAAGGGCCCAGGGGCTCCTCTCCAGGCTTCATCTGCTGTGCTATGTATATGAGGGTTTTCCTTCCTTCGGGATTTGTGAAGGTTCCCAGGAGGTGATAGCCTTAGCCACGTGCAGACCTGGTTCAGCCACAGTGCAGGTACCGCACAAGTTTCCTAAAGAGATTGAGAACACGGTTTCCATATATGACATGTAGTTATTTCATACCTAAGTAATATTACTTTTATAGATGTTATTTCTTTCATTATTATAGTTAAAAGTTGCTTTATTTATTTATATTGAGGTAGAAGGGAGGATCAATTTTTATTGAACTTTTACAAATAAGTACATTGCCACGAAAAACAAAAGGACCCAGGAAAGGTCCTGAGCTGAGCCTTAGACTGCTCAGTGTATGTCAGGCCTTCTTTAGCGTGGGCATAGACTTGGCCATGGCACTTTATTTTTTTAATAAGATTTGATTATGTATAGATGAATTTGATTTAGAATAAATATAATTTATTTCAGCATCTGTAAACAAAGGATGATTTTATGCTAACTCATTTTAAAAGTGCATCTCTGATTTCCGTTTATTAGAGACACTGTCCTTAAATTCCCTGAGGTTGATTAGTTTGTGTCTGTGGCTTTCCTTATCAAGACTTCTTCAAGGACATGTTTCGTCAGGAAGTAAGCGTAAGAGGCATTTTATATGTGCCTGGATTTTGATAAGTTTTACCTCTATAAAGATATATTCTCAGGAATTTAGTTTCCTGTTGCCTGAACTTGGATAATATAAAGTATACAAAATCATCCTTTCCATAAATTTTGCGAGTCAATTGTCACAGTGCATTAATTAAGAATGGGCACACATTTTGGTATAACTATTTGATACTGCCAAACCTATATCAATTATAGTCCCGTACAAGAAGATTACTTTAAGAGAGAGTATCAATTCTAGTTGGTACTGCTTTTATCTTCTAAATTTGGGGTTAGAAAGAGCAAAAAGAAATAAAGGAGCTTTATCATGTGATTATTATAAAATAAACCATTATAATAATACCAACAATATTCTGAAACAAATGACTAGAATTAAACATGTCTCTTCACTTTCATGAGGTCCTATTTATTTTTCTGCTGATCTTGGGTTAGCAATCTACTTTTGCAAAGTCATCAGCCTTTGGATTAAAATTTTCCTGGAAATCCTGATTTTTAAATCCCCTGGCACAGTCAGACGCTCACCTCACTCATGAAGACATCTCAGCTTCCATCTCAAAACTTCCACCTATGAGTTTATCCTTTGCCACTTCATTAGGCTTTTTCACCAAGGTCTGAGACGGACTTTCTTTGTAATTTTCCCAGAGGACACAATCTAGCTGAAGCTTTAAGCCAGCAGGAGGGGAGAACAGAGGCCACCTACTGATGAAAGACTGTTCTGGCTAATTTGTTACAGAAACAATGACATCAGAGTGGAGGAGAGTCCGCTCTCCTGCTGGAAGTGAGCATGTGAGCAAATGCACATGCCGAATCAGGGGATGGCTATCCTGGGGGGTGAAGGTGCGTGGACAGGGAAGGCTCTGGCAAAGCTTCACATTACTGCACAAGTGCACCAAAATTACCTTCACTTAAGAGAAGAGTTTAGAACTAAAAATCCTCCTAGAAATAATTTCATGGCATTGTATATCATCCCTGTGTGTGCATATGAGCAGACTTCCCCTCACTCTAATAGAGCATACGACAACATATCATGGTCATAACTCTTTACCTAAAAAACTGACCTTGGGCAAGTTGAGCATTTCCTTTAATTTTGTAACTTTTCCCCCATCCACAAAGCAGTATTCCCTGCCCATTATGGGTTCAACTAACATCAGACTAACAAGTCCCACTAGACTCCCGTCTGTTCAGAGGATGTAGGGCAGGAACCAAGGCCCAGCAGCAGGACAGCATCAGACAAGCCCACTGTAGTCCCTGTAGTGACCCCCATGGCCACTTTGGTGCTACCTTTCCTGGTGCTCCAGAGACAATAGAAAAGACAAGATCCACATTGAGCTTGTGTGGGAGACACTGGGGTATAAAGGCCTTGTTTCTCTCTGGAGCCAGCAACCCTTGTCACCATTCACAGATATGGTTTCCAGACACATGCCTAGTTAAAACAATCATTACACTCAGGGAAGCCCAAAGATTTAGTTTCCTATCAGGTGTTCTTGCTTGCCAGCACAGAAAAAATTTACTAACCAGGGAGTCATTTTTACCATACTTTATGTAAGGAACAAAGGACCTTGGTCCCCCAGAGGTTTACCAAACTGTAGGAAGCAAAGGTCCCTATTCCCATAAAGGGTGGGTGAAAAATCACTAAGATGATACAGGTTGATAACTAGGAGAAAAGAGATACAGATTTATTCAGCATGTATACACGGGAATCCTCAGAATGAAGATTCAACTCTTCAGTGAAGTACAGAGGTTTTTGAAAAATAGAACCTTGAAAGTAGAAAAAGAGGTTTAGGGAGGGAGGGAGAAGGAGGCTGACGTTGGCAAAGCCAGTCTCATGATGTAAAAGAAACCTCACAGGTAGCAACCCCCAGACAGAATAGATGATAAATGTTCCTTTTCAGATCTTTAAAGACGTAGGACTTTCCTAGGTCAGATAAGCACAGGCCTCGCTGTATTAATGCAGATTCTCTGCGGATGTAAATTCCCTCCCCCAAAGACAGTTTTGCAGTGTTACTCCTGTCTGTGAGACTCAAGGCAGTCATATCAAAATATGTCAAAGAAATATATTGGGGATAAAATATTTCTAATTTCTTTCACTTGCTTAGCAACAGAATTGATACACTGTCCAGTCAGGTTACCACCGAAATAGGCTTAACCAAAGGTCCTGTTCTCATTAAGAAGAGGGAAATGTTGGGGCAAGTGTGATAAGAGTGAGAAAACTAGTGCCTGACTGCACCATAGTCCCCCCGCCCGCAGCCCCAGGGGAAGGGTGCTCTCCAGATGAGCGAGCAGCCTGCAGCACACCTGACAGCTGCTCAGGAGACGCCCAGACTGGGTTGGATGTGAAACACCCCGCCAGTTTGATTAGCCCGACTTTATAGCCTGTCCTTGGGTAACAGCAAAATCAAAGGGAGTTTCAGACAAGTACACAAATGTTCAGGACAAGAAAGAGCTACAAATTTGGCTGCGGTACTGACCAGGGTTCCAGGACTTTATAGCAGCCGTAATAGCCGTGTAGGAGCAAAGAGTTCCATGATTTTAGGTTGTCTAGACATGACTAATCCTGATTATTCTTTCTGTTGCTTATTTTTTTTTAATTTTTTTTAAAAATAAGCAACTGTGGTCATAAAATACCAAAAATCAGCTTAAGATATTCAAAATCAGGATAAAAGCTTTTATCCTAATTAAAACAGACTTTTGAGAGTCTGTTTGAGTGAGGTAAAATCTTCTTTCACCTAGGCAGAAAGCACCTGCCTGCTGCATAGACAACACTCTGTTTTTAATGATCATCTTTTTATTCTGGTGAAATGTCAGTCCTCTATCATGTAAGTGTTTTTCAAAATAATTTTAGATTATTTCAATATGTATATATTATAAATGCACATATGTGTATTTAAAATAATAGTAGAGGATACATTTTAAATTAGATATAACTAATTTTAAGAGAAAGAACAGTTTTTACTCCTCTGATTTTAGTCTTGTAAATTGAGTGCCATTTATACTATAAACACATTAACATTGAAAAAATACATTATGGATGAAAACACTCTTATATAAACTACGGACCTGGGGTGATAATGATGTATCAGTGAAAGTTCATTGATTGTGACAAACATACCATTCTGGTGAGGGATGTTGATAGGTGGTATAGGGACAAAAAGGAAGTGATTTCTTCCCTTCCCATTGTAAAGGGTCTCAGCCAACACCCACAAAACAAAAACAGGTTAACAAAGGAAAAGCATAACAAATTCACTGTGCACGGACTCGTGCACAGCAGTTATACAAACATGAACTCACAGAGGGGCCCGATAGTGAGGTGTAAGAGAGAAATGGGTCAATGATTCTCTTTGGAAGCTGCCTGAGGAACATAGGAACAATGGTTGTCCTGTGTGGACAAAGTCCCAGAGCTGCCCTCAGCAGAGCAGATGAGAAACCTGTCTGGATATAGTGATGCCTCCTTGTCTCCTAACTTGTCCGTGGGTAATCTTCCCTGGTTATTTCAAGAGAGTCCTAGGAAGTGGGTCTAAGAAAATCAAATTTCTTTTGGAAGAAGTTTTCTCCCATCAGATAAAGCAATTGTAGAGTGAGTCCCTTCCTACATTCAGGGGTGATTGTGGGAGAACCAGGCAAAGCTAGAGGTGCCGTTTGGTCTGCCTGGCCCAAGAGAAAGCCGATACCCAGAGACAGCAGGCTTTGCAGACAGAGTTTAATTCTACAGCGCAAAGTGAGGAGACGGGAGGGGTTTCTCAAATCCACCTCCCCGAGAACTGGGGAGATGGGGATTTTAAAGACAGTTTGTTGGGCAGAGGGTTAGGCAACCAGGGTCTGCTCATTGGCTGACTTCAAGACAGAACCATCCACCCTTTGGTGTTGGCTGCTGTCTGGGTGAGTCAGGCACTGGAATGCAGGACCTCGGGTAGGGGTCAGTCAGTTCCTTGGCCTGGGTGGGTCAGTCTATCCACTGGAATGCAGGGCCTGGAAGTCATCTCAGAAACTAACCCTAGGATCTGAACAGCTGATGTCATTTATGGAGAAGAGTTAAGGATCTCTACAGCTACCAGCTGTGGCCTCTAGAGAGGCAACTACAAGCAGCAGAGAGGGGACAGGGGCTGATCACCGTAATTCTAGCTGAACTGCTCCTTCACAGAGTTTGGGGCCCTTCCCTAGTTTCCACCTTGCACCCCCCATCAGTCTCTAGGGGCAGTTTTAGCATCTTGATTCTGAGGCCCTCAGCATGTCAAACCACCATCTTTGGGGTGTCGGCTGCCTGTGTGGGGGCAGGAGGTCTGTGCAACTCTCTGTTTCCTTATACAGAATACATTTGCTTATCGTCACTTCAGTTTAAGTTTCAGACAAACATCACACACTAATTGCTTCAAGTCTTAAAGGTAATTATGGAAACTGCAATTTATATCAACCTTTCAAAGCAATACAACCATGACTGATTTCAAAACTCGTAAGAGAAATGTATGGTCAGTCCTCTGTGTCCACAGATTTCATAAGTATGGATCCAACCAACTATGGTTCAGAAATATTCAGAAATTTAAAAAAAATGGTTGGTTGTTCTGTACATGTCTCTACCCTTATGCCCTAAGCAATATAGTATAACTATTTACATAGCAACTATATTACATATTAGAAGGGACCTAAGATGATTTAAAAGATATTGGAGGGTGTGCACAGGTTATGTGCAAATACTCTACCATTTTATACCAGTTACTTGAGAATCCACATATTTCGGGGTCCTAGAGGGACCCTAGAACCAGTCCCCCAGGGACTCCCTCAGACAGCTGCAGAACTCTGAAGTTCTACCCAAGGAAGCCAAGTGGAATAGCAGGCTGCAATGCCTAAAGTTTTTTTTTAAAAACTAAGCTTTTTGAAAGTAAACATGGTTCTTTTGACCTATATGGAGGAGGCTGAGGCACAAAATAATTTAAAGAGTTTTCTTGAGCCAAAGTGAGGACAGAAGCCCCAAAAGACTAAAACTGAAGCAACCTTGGACATGGACTTCATCAGACCTTTGTTACACACACATTTTAACACGAAAACAGGGGGAATAGGGAGTGGGCTGGTACAAAGTTGTTTGTAATAAATTCTCATTGGTCTACAGAAATAACATTGTTTAGTGGTTGGACATTTGTTTTTCAAGCTATAGGGGTGCATGTGGCATTATTAGGTTAATTTATGGCTGCTTATGGCGGTAGCAAGTGGTTCCAAGACACAAATGCATAGCTCCAAGTGGGGAGTAGCACCTCACTGCTGTCTCATTTTGATGTCTCTCTGGCCCTGATGATTTAAAAGGACTTTTTTCCCTCAATAAGTCTTTTTTTTTCTCACTACTTACTTGAATTCAATTTAGTTCTGCTCATGTTTACACCTACACATTCCTTAATTTTTGGCATAATTAGTATAATTTTCAGTGTAAGTACTTACATGTTCTATAAGACAAGTACAAAAATTTTCCAGTTAATTAGGCCTTTTATCAGAAAATAAGTCTGATTTGCATGAAGTAAATGTTTGCATTATATCCCACTCAGTATGTAGCCAAAGAAAACATTTAGCCAATTTAACAAAACAATTCAAGTTATTAAAGTATTTTCTGTGATCAAGAATATTAAAGGTACTTAATAAAGTGAACCAGAAGAATATGTTATGATTATTCACTATTTATTTAACAAGCAACAGTAACATCTTTGAATCTCTTTTCTTTAATGTTTAATTATTATGGGTATATGATAGTTATATAGCTTTAGTTTTTTAATTTTTAATTAATTATCTTTAAATATTGATTTAAAGTTTTAAGAGAAAGGTTTCTTAAGAGCAAACTGTTAGCACTGTTAGCATATCTTATATTCTTCACCTCATCTTAGTAATCAAGACCCCTGTTAACTAAATCTCTACCAGCCCCTTTGAGTATTTTTTTTCCTTCATTTATATGGGGAAGGGAAGGCTTTGAAACAACTTATTCTAAATATATATGCACCTGTTACCTAAAAACCAATCAAAATAGGAGCTCTATTCAATTTGAGAGAACATACAGTCTTCCTAATTTCCCTATAAAGGCAGGCAATGTCATCTTGACACTGTTTAGGGATAGCTTTTTTGCCCCAACAAAGAAAGTCATTTTACTCAATTGTTTGTTATATCTTTTTAAAATTTAGAACTGTCTTCAATTCACTCCACTGGGAGGTATCTCTTTCTCTTCAATTTCTAGTGAAATTAGCAGATTCATTCTTCTCTTTCATCTTTAAAATGGACTTATGTAAGGAGATATTCTTGCCATCATCACCCTTAATTTTTACAGTAGCCCTAAGAAAGCGAGCAGTTGTAGATAATGAAGCTGTGATTCTCAAAGTTTGGTGCCCACTCTAGCAGCATCAGAATCACTGGAAATTGAAAATTCTTGAGCCTCACCTTAGATCTAATGAATTATAAAGTCTGAGAATGGGATCACTAATCTTGTGTTTTAAGAAACATGTGTGATCCTGCATGCTTAAGTTCAAGAACCACTGATATAAAAGATATCCACAAACAATCTCACTGCCCTCCCATGACAGGGCTGACCTGCACCTACGGGTCTCCTCCCCTTCTGCAGAGTGTACTGTCAGTCCATGTCTCGCGTGATCATTTATGCGGTTTATTATTCATGTATTATTTATTATACATAAATAATCGCTTGCAGCTGCAAGTAGACAAGCAGAAAACCACCAATTACTGTCTGTAATCTTAACCCACAGGTAAATTAAACTGTGGACACAACTCATACGTAAAAAATCCTAAATCCAACCACAAAACCTCAGGGAAAGATAATTTGCTCATCGTAGGCTTTTCTTCCTAAGAGTTTTGCTCACTCTTCAGTCACATAGTAGACAGCTACATGGAATTCTTAAAATACAAAATGCAGACTGTGAATTCCTCACATTTCCATAGAGCATAAATATTGTCCATTGTGAATTTGTGTAGAGGCTCTACAATTAAAATCTGGAGTACAAATTTCTTCAGAGTTGAAGAGTAACTGATTTGTCATTCACAACCATCTTTAAAATGTAGGTTGCTGAATTGTTTAGAATTTTAAAGGATAATAGTTTTATATAAAAATGTACTCAGAGGCAATGACCACAAAAATGGCATAGTTTTTTTTAATTTTCTAGTGTTTTGAGAACATATTACCTATTGAAAAAGTTAGAGAATAATTCCTACTTAAATCAAGGAAAGAAAGAACACAGCTTTGTTTCACCAGGTGGTGATCTGTCCTCAGTTCTTGGTGTGCTCTTGACTGAAGAATGACCAGACACACCAAATTCAAGGCAAGCAAAGGGCATTCTCCACAGAGGACAGTGGCTCCCTGTCCTGACAAGAGGCTCTGCTGACCGTCTTGAGAGTGTGTAGTGAGAGTGAGATGGAGTCAAGTCAGGCTACAGCCAAGACCACAGAGCTTGTCTGGCCCATTTAGATCCTATGTGACCTTTACCTCTTGTTGTTTCATTAATTAAACTTCAACCTAAAAGTGTAGTAGTTTAGGACAATTGATTTAGGAGATAAACTTTTGAATTAGAAATGTTGTTTGGGGTCATGGGTTATGTCAATTATTATTTATTATGGGTCGTGGGTTATGCTAATTATTGTTGTTTAAGATGAGAGTTAACATGGTTTTTGCTTTGAACTTCTATGTATAAAGCTGTGGTTTTGGAAGTAGAAGGGCAGAACAGTCTTGGAGAGGCTACTTTCACAGTTCTTCAGAATTGCTGGCCTTCTGATAATAAAACTTGTTGCCTTAATCCCTGTCTCTGCAGATTGGCTGACAATGACAGACAGCTGAAACTCTTCCTCTGGTAACAGCCTGGGGTCCTGTTTGATGTTGTCTACGTGGGGCCTCTTTGTGGTTCATAGGTCACCATGGACCACTTTAACAGACAGCTAATGATGTGACAATCGGCCTTAGGTCACTCTCGGTCCCTTCCCAGACCCCATTGTGTCTGTGCTGACTGGAGCAGCGGAGTTCCTGGCACCTTTCTGCAGTGTGTCCTCCTTCCCTAGCTATGGCACATGCTCAAGGCAGCACCCACCAGGGGTGCCAGCCTTTCTTTGTAGGAGAGCCTGTCCTACCTAACAGTTCTTCTTTATTAAGAAAAGTCTATGAGTATAAATTCTAAGAATAACTAAAACAAATTTCTTTCTCCAAAAGTACATTCAAGTTTACAAATTCCCAAACATCAGTTAATTCATTTTAAATGATATTTTATTAGCAGGCTATCATAGAATAGACCATGTTTTTAAGTTGGGTTCTTCAGAAGCGGTCCTAAGGCGAGGGACTTGCCTTTGAGTTTCATTGAGAGACAGTCCCAGAAAGCAATGTGCCTTAGTCCATTTGTGCTGCTGTAAAGGAAGTCCCTGAGGCTGGGTAATTCCTGAAGAAAAGTGTATTTGGCTCACGGTTCTACAG
>CAUYQV010113382.1:0-142063 GCA_963574575.1 Galagoides demidoff
CAGCTCATAGCAACCTCCAACTCCTGGGCTCAAGCGAGTCTCCTGCCTCAGCCTCCCAAGTAGCTGGGACCACAGGCGCCCGCCACAACGCCCGGCCATTTTTTTTTTTGGTTGCAGCCATCATTGTTGTTTGGCGGGCCCAGGCTGGGGATTCGAACCCGCCACCTTAGGTGTATGTGGCTGGCGCCTTAGCCGATTGAGCCACAGGCGCCGAGCCTTAACTGTTATTTTAAAAGTAGACCAGCTAAACTGTTTTTCTTCCACCTTGCTTCAACTTATTTCTCTGTTTTTATCCTTTTCTGGGGGGGGGGTATTTTACCTTGCCAAGAATGGGGTCTTTGGTCCCCATTCTCCCTGCACTTTGGCAAAGAGTTACAAGGAAAAACTGTAGGTGATAATGTAAATTGATTCCTTTACTCATTCCAGAAATCTATCTCAAAGAAATAATTAGAGACATGAACAAAGACTTGTAAATAACTAATTATATCTTATTTATAATATAGAAAAATAGAAAAAAAACTTAATATATAAGCCACCATTTGAAATACTTTTCCTACATTTCAATGCAAGTATACCAATATCCTCTAATTTCTCCCAAGTGAACAATTTAAAGCCCATATTCTCTGAAAAGATGGAAAAGAGTGATGAAGAAGATCAGGAAGAGGAGGAAGCACACATGGGGAAGAGGAGGGGGGAAGATTTTTAGTGACCCATCTCTGCTTCTCATTCATTTATTCATCTCTTTATTCTTATACATATACATGTCTTTTAGTGCCCAGTTACTGGGGATATATTAGTGAGGGGAAAAAAAATGACAAAATCCTTGCCATGTGGCTTCAAATCATTTGATGGCCATTTGCTTTTCTACTGTTAATTTTCTACTTAAAATGTTTTGGTATTTTAAGATATTTAAACTTGACATGAAGTTTTAAGTCACTTTAACCAATTTCCATATCAAAAACAAAAACCCAAAACATAAAAGTACAAACTCTTTTGGGATTCTGACTAACTGTATTATAGTTCTGGCTAATTATATTCATCACTAATTGTGCAAAAATTCATAATTGTATAGGAAATTAAAGGCTATTTCTAACATATAGCTGATAAAGTTTAATGGTCATCATTTAACTCCCATAGTTTGATAAAAATAATAAATAGCCCACAGGAAATAGGAAAACATAATTGGTAGAAAAAAATTCAAATTAGCAGTAAACTAGAAACAATGCTCAACCTCATTACAAACCTAAAGTAAGGCAAAAATATAGCGTTATTTACTCAAAAGATGGGCAAAAGTATAAAAGAGTGATAATACCACTTGTAGTTAAGGATACAAGTAAATTAGTGGTTATATATATTGGTGAAAGTATAAATGACTATGAGCTTAGTGGAAACAGATCTACCAATATCTATTAATGTTAAATACACAAAACTTTCAACACTCATGATGGGAATTTATCATAAAGAAGTAATATCAGTAGATAAAAACATATGTAAGATTATACCATGGTACAGCCATGATGTGGTATTATGGTGCTATTAATGCAAAGAAATTATTAACCTTCAGGTATATTCATAATGTCCTTTAAACAGAGAGATATAAATTGAAGTATAATTTATCAAATATGACCTCCATTTTTTTTTGCAAATAAAATAAACAAAAGAAAAACTTTTGACCCTGTCAATTTAAGTGAGAACATTTGATTATGATACTGAGATGGTAAACATTTAAAAGTTTATGTGCACGGAGTTATTATTCAGGGAATTAGACATGGATAGGGCAGGGTAAAAGATTACTTGAGTGCTTTTACAAATTACTATTACTTCATAGTAGTTAATTTAACTTTTAAATGTAAGTTTTAGAATTTAAAATGTATCATTTAGAAAAGGCAAACAAAACAATTTGCAATAATTTACTTTTTATATTGCCACTATTCAACATGCATAATTATTATTAGTAGTTGTTAAATCGAATGCTACTATTTTTATTCTACAAACTTATTAAGTAAAGTCCGAGCACATTCATTTAGCAAGATAAGTGTTGGGTTGTGCAATTCATATGTTTGTATGTAGGAAGGTGAAGAATAATATTAAGCTGTTATTTATGGTGCCCCATTTGTTTATAAAAACTATTTTTAATTTTATGGACATAATAACCATATATATTTATGGGGTATATGTGTTATTTTGTTACAAGAGGCTTCTTTCACACAATATGATGTCCTCCAATTCCATCTGTGTTGTTGAAATGACCAATTTCATCCTTTTTTAAAAGATGAATGATATTCCATTGTGTGTATATACCACATTTTCCTTATCCATTTGTGTGTTGTGGACAATTAGATTGATTCTGAATCTTGGCTATGGGAAATAGTGTTGCAATAAACATGGAGGTGCAGATATTTTTGTCATGCTAATTTCCTCTCTTTTGGCTATATCCCAGAAGTGAGATTGAGGGATCATGTGGTAGTTCTATTTTTAGTTTCATGAGGAACCTTCATACTATTCTCCATCGTGGCTGTACTAATTTACATTCCTACCAATAGCGTATGAGGGTTCTTCTTTCTCTGTATCCTCACTAGTGTTTGTTACTACTTGTCTTTTGGATAAAGCACTTTTAGCTGGAGTAAGATGATATATCATAGTTGTAATTTGCATTTCTCTGATGATTAATCATGTTGAACATTTTTTTCTTATGCATGGTTGGCCATTTATGTGTCTTCTTTTGAGAAATGTTTATTCAGATCTCTTGCCCATTTTTTAAAATCAGATATTTTTTCCTATTGAGTTGTTTGAGCTCCTTATATATTCTGGATATTAAATGCTTTGTCAGAAGGGTAGTTTGTAAATATTTTGACATGGATTTTTTTCTTCACTTTGTTTTGTTTGCTGTGCAGAAGTTTTTGAGCTTGATGTGATCCACTGTTCATTCTTGCTTTGGTTTCCTGTGATTTCTCATTCAAGAAATCTTTGCCTAAACCAATGCTCTTTAGTGTTTACCCAATATTTTCACCAGTAGTTTCATAATTTCTTGTTTCAGATTTAAGACTTTAAACCAATTCACTCATTTTGATTTGACTTTGGAATATAGTGAAAGGTAGTCATCTAGTTTCATTATTCTACATATGGATCTCTCTCTAATTGAAGAGACCCTCCTTCCCTCAATATATGTTCTTGGGACCTTTGTCAAAAATAAGTAGACTGTAAATATGTGGATTTATTTCTGTGTTCTCTGTTCTGTTCCACTGGTCTGTTTGCCTATTTTTATGCCAGTGCCATCCTGTTTTATTACTATAACTTTGTAATATAATTTAAAGTTAGCTAACATAATGCCTCTTGTTTTATTCTTTTTACTCAGAATGACTTTGGTTACTCATGTGTCTGTATGGGTGGGAGGGTTCCATATAAATTTTAGAATTTATTTTTCAATTTATTTGAAGAATGTCATTGATAATTTGACAGGGATTATATTGAATCTGTAGATTGCTTTGGGTGGTATGGATAGTTTAAAAATATTGATTCTTCCACAGGCATAAAATATCTTTTCATTTTTTTATGTCTTCTTCTTACTTTCATCAATATGTCATAGTTTTCACAGTATAGGTCTTTGACTTATCTTGCTACATTTATTCTCAGATATTTATTTTATTTGTAGCTATTGCAAATTGGATTGCTTTCCTGGGTTCCTTTTTAGATTGCTCACCTTTGGTCTCCAGAAATTATGCTGATTTTTATATTTTGATTTAGTATTCTTCAACTTTACCAAACTTGTTTATACATTCTAATAGTATTTTGGTGGAGTCTCTAGGTTTTTCTAAATATAGGACATGTTATCTCAAACAAAGATAATTTGACTTTTTCTTTTCCAATTTTAATGCTTTTATTTATTTCTCTCATCCAGTTGTTCTGGCTAGAATTTTTAGTACTATACAACATGTATAATTATTTAACTATACAACATGTATAATTATTTATAGTAATTTAGTACTATACAGCATGTATAATTATTTAACAAATTGGGTCTTGCATGTAACAAAAAATGTGATAAAATTTAAAGTTACTATAACTTAGAGTTAGTCAATAATTGTTTTGATACAAACTTTTATTATATTGCAATTGCTTTTTTCACTATATGTCATGAGGGAATTTAATGCTATACCTCAGACTTAAGAATGTATTCACATTCACAATTTTTGCTAAAATTATTATAAATGCCTTTTTTTCTAGAACATGTCTACAAGTGACCTTTTTTTTCCCTTTCTACAGCAATATAGCCTATCAGGTAACTTAATGCAAATACTTGGTAAGAGATATTTAAAATAACATAACTCAGAGTGTCTTTGTCTAGTTGCCCATTTATATGTAATGATTTACTGGAGTAATAAAGTACTATGTGAGGAACAAAAGTTCAGTGAGGGAGGTATCTGAAATTAAATATGAATAAAATAAGCACATTTCCAAATGGATATAGCTTGCTATTTAGAAAAATGCATCTTTTTTAGCTAATTACATTATTTTCATAGCAACTTTTGGAAAATTAGAAAAGAAACTTAGAGGACATATTTATCCTCATTTGGTTTTTGACAAAACCAAGATATTTTGTTGTTGTTTCTTTTGTTTTGTTTTAATTTAAATGTGGTTAATTTCTTTATATAGCAAATAACCAATTAATCCTCATAGCCCAACTGATTAGATATGTAGCTGGCAAATAATTTGATCTCAAGATCCCTCCACACACTTGAAAAATATTAATGATGTATAGGAGGTTTTGGTTGTTAATTTATTGATTAAGTAAAGTGATAAGAAATTACTCACTATGTGGTGGCATAATTTTTAAATAAAACATAACTACATTTTATTGAAAGAGAAGAAAGTTGATTTTTAAAAGCTATTTACAAATCTCTTTAATAGCTAACTTGATTGAGGAATGCTGGATACTTGTAAGTGCTTCAATGTGCTAGAAAATCTTCACTGTACACTGTGAAAGAATAAGGGTAAAAGATAAAAATAATATTGTTACTATGAAAATGAGTTGATATGATGAGTTGATAAAATGGTCTTAAATATGGGACCATACCTGGAGACTGCTAGCTTAGAGCATTCATTTATTTATAAATGTAACTATGTGACGGAAAGAAATAGACTTCAATTCAATTAGGTAATCTAGACAGAAAATTCATAAAATTTGGCCCAGTGAAATGTACTTAATTCTGAAAGCAAGATGAGTTGACATGGTTTTATATAAGTTAGAGAGAATAAAAATAAATAAAATAAAATAATATAATAAAAATAATTGGCATTGGTGGAAGATCCCTGCCAAGATCAATGTTCTGAATAATTCTACTAATTCTTTTATCTCCCTTCATTTTCGAAAGTCCAAAAATAACCACACAGGTAGTTAAGTTAAATCACTTCTTGTACCCTGTCCTGACTTTCTATAAGTGAGGAAAGGTAGATTTTGGTCTCTTTTCTCTCCTTAGTCAGAGGCAAAACTTTCTCTAAAATTAAAAAGAGTGGGTGGATATTGAAAGAGCAAAACTAAGGCAAGTGTACACTACTATTCTTATTTCTAGGATTTCCAATTTGTATTCTCTATTGTGTTCCTAGAATAAAGGCAGCAATGTATTAGTGCCTAATAAGTGGTGAGTGTGGACCTTGTATCGAATTCACACCTAGGAAATCCTCAGGTACTAGGGTCGTGGATAACTATAGGGCAGGAGGCACTTTACTGAATAAACATAAAAATGAAGATTTGAACAATGAGCAAATTATTCACATCATCCAAATGGCATTTTATAAAAAACTGTCTTATGAATCTTTTGATATTTTGATGAATCTGAAGATATGATTAAGTACCATTAAGGGAGAATTAACGTTAATTGTTGTGATCTCAACCTCCAAGTCAACTTCCATAGGAAGGAATCACTTTTCACTATAAACATTCGTCAAATATTTGTTCACTATACTCAGTCATCTCTAATAAAAAAAAAGTTAATTGATAGGAAGAAAACTGAAGTAAAAGGTTCTTTGCTTATATATCACTATTCATATTTGAGAGTTTAAGAACTTTCCACTGATCCTGTGAGTGACATATTTGTTGGAACATAGTAATCCTCTACCTTGCAAAGTCTTTCTGAATGGTAAATCTCCAATGGGAAGCCATGCTTAATAAAAAAAAAAAAAAAAGGTCAGGGCCCCTTTCACTCACAACAGAAAGGTCTTTCTAACACCAGCAATTTTGAAGAGAACCAAAGAAATAATTAAGCTGCCAATATTTGCATAAGACTCTTGCTGAAAAAATGGCACTTGCCCCCTATTTATTTTGGTCAAGAAACATAACATTTTATTTTTACCTATGGCTAATACTGCAAGTCAATCTTTTATTTCATGCTAAAATAAAGTCAGGGCAGAAAATATACTAAATGAAGAATAATGACTAATGTCTGTAATATGTATCTAATTTTAAAATGGAGTTCTCTAGTTATAAGGCTTAACTGCTATACCCTTGCAGATTTATTCCTATTACTCTCAGTGGGTAGAGAACAAAAGTAATCATTAACATATTTTAATTGTGAGGTAGAGAACAATAGTAATTCTTAACATATTGTAATTGTGAAAGCTACGATTTTATTTTCCTGCTTTTATCCTTCTTGGAGTTATGAAGAGTTCTTAGAAAGTCAGAATTTAAATATTTTTATTATTTTATTTTAAAAGAAGCTAGTTAAATAATGAAAATAGTAATTTTGGACTTCAACTAGGATTAGTGGGGAATGCCAGTCAGGGATGAGTACAAAAAAAAAGGTGGAGGGCATTTGGGAGTTAGGTGTATTTTACAATAGCATATTTGATACAATAATGTTATTTTAATTGGAATTTAATTCATTGAAAATTTCAAATAACAGGTGTTAAGGCAAATATAAGTTGTTTTCATTTTTCAAAAGAGAGCATGGGTTAAACATAAAGATTTGTAATTTAGAGAATGACAATTTTGTTGTCCATAATGATGTTCTACTCATCAAACGTCTCCGTAATAGTGACTTGCTGTCATTAAGGTTCTTTCAGGCTTAAAATTTCTAAGGTGCCTGGCCAATTGTTAATAATCATTCAAGCTGGGTCATGGATACATGGCCATTCAGGCAATTTCATCTTTTTGAATTATTTGACAGTTTCCATAAGAAAAAGTATAACAAATATATGATTGTCAATGCTCTACTAGATTGAATGTTAAATGATGAAAAAAATATGTTCCCTTGTTTACAAATATTTTGAGGACAGAGGGTAAATTCACATATATGCAGCTTCTTAATTTTTTTTAAAGTAATAGCAAAAATTTCTGCCCTCAATTTTAAGGATAATAGCTATTTTTAGGATATTGAGCTACTATTAATATGGGCAATAGAATGGGCAAAAGATAATGAAAGGACATAGAGATAAAGGATAGAGTGAGTATGAATATCGACCCTGGGCTAGAGAGACCGTATTTAGAGACATGGAGAGAAAACAGCAGAGGAAGCTGGAAACGTGCAGGCTCAGAACAGTACAGAGACAGCGAAGAATGAGAGTTACCCTACAGGGAGGTGAAGGCCTCGAAAGAAAGGTCGTAGATTTTAACTGCTTAGCACACAAAGAGAAAGCAGGTGTTCTGAGACCTCGCACTGCTTATCTCCAAGGGATAAAAACTGTACTGTGCTAAATCCACATCCCCAGTCACTGTTTATTCCTTCCTTCTCTTTAACTTTCCTCTCCTTTCATCTCCAGTATCATTTGCTGGACACATTTGACAATATCTGGATTATGAGATAGCGAAATCTGAAAATGATTAAAGTGAAGACACTTCTGCTTTTGTTTATTTGTAGGATAAGAGAACCTCAATTGGAGTAGGCAAGTTAAAGAAATTTAAACATTTGGAAAATTTTTCTTTAGGTGGCATGAAGTTACACAAGGAATCCCCTGTTTTGAGTACATTTTTGGTAGGTCAGTAAGAGAGTTGTGTTCTCTGAAGAGAAGAAAAATAGACTTTCATAGAACTGAAAGGCTAGAGTGATTTGCTTTGGAGTTTTCGAAATATAGTTTGTGAGTATTACCACCGATTAATTTTTAAAGTGATGAAATAGTAGTTGTACAACATGTTATGTTGATGACCTTTTTCTCAGTGTGGAATATTTTCTATTATATGTGTGGCTGGTGTTTTTCATGCTTTGTGTGAATCTGTGGGGAACAAGGCATTTGATCCTCTGAAAGTTCACTGACATCAGGCAGGTTGACTAATGGGAGAAAGGGCACACACATGTGTTTATTATGTATCGGTGAGAGTCTTCACGATGAAGACCCAAAGTTGCTGGGGACATTGTCCATTTTTATGCTTGTGATCTGTAAAATGTAAACAGCCATGTAAAGTAATTGGACAACAAAGGTCTAATCTGATGCTCAGAGCTGAGCGGGGAAACCCAGCAATGCCTTTCTGTCTGGATTCTTCCTGGCTTTTCTGCTCCTGTGTTCCTTTTTTCTGTGGGACCCCTGTGAAATATGGCAGAGGGGTGTTATCACGGACAGGCAAACAATTTAAGTCAAATAATTTCCTTATGGCCAGTTTTTATGCAGAATAATTTTACATTTTATCACTGATTTGGGGAAAAGGGATTCTGATTTCTATGACCCACCGTGGGAAAGAGGAATTCTAGTGATCATGGCTAGGCTGGGGGGAGACGGGACTGAGAGGGAGGAGGACAGAAGAAATCAGCATAGAAGCCCTCTATTTCCAAGGCAGCCTCTCAGGTCTTCATTTTGGGGTATTTTTTTTCTGAACCTCAACAATTCTGGCTAAAAGTTTTGAGTTCTAATCATCATGCTCCTTTTGTAGCAGAAATTCTCTGTACCTGTATTTTCAATTGTCTTACTACCATTTTTTCTTGCTTAATGGTTAAGATGTATTACTCAGTAAAGATCTCCCCAAATTAAGATATTTATTTCTCCTCTTTTCCCCCCATTTTTCCATTCTTTTAAATGAATCCAATTTACTTGACTAATCCTTACTTAAATTGAACTATTGTCTCTGAGGAAGGCAATCCTAAATAAGATAGTGGAAGGATTTTTTTTTTTTTTTTTTTTTTTGGGAGACAGAGTCTCACTTTGTTGCCTTCAGTAGAGTGCTGTGAAATCACAGCTCACAGCAACCTCAAACTCTGGACTTAAGTGATTCTCTGGCCTCAGCCTCCCGAGTAGCTGGGACTATAGGCACCCACCACAATGCCTGGCTATTTTTTGGTTGTAGTTGTCATTGTTATTTAGCTGGCCCGGGCCGGGCTCAAACCCACTAGCCTCGTTGCATATGGCTGGTGCCATAACTACTGTGCTATGGGTACTGAGCTGGCAGAAGGATTTTCTATGACCCTCATTTGTGGTAAAACATGAAGGATGCGTGGCTTAAGGACATCTCTGAACATACTACTCTTTTTTCTTTACCTTAGTCTCTTCCTTCTTTCCTTTTTTCTGGCTTCATCCTTTCTTCCCTCCTTCCCATTTCTCTTCTATTCCTGGTAAAGCTATTGCTGTATGGCAAACTTCCCTAGACTTAGTGGTCTAAAACAGCCACTATTTTAATATGCTCATGGGTTCTGCAGCTCGTAAATTTTGGGATAACTATGATAGAGATCATTGGCCCATTTCCACAATGTCCAGGGCCTCAGGTTGGAAGATTCAAATGGTGGAAGCTAGAATAATCAGTAGATCTCATGACTCTCCTGTCTGGTGTCTGCATGGGTAGGATTCATAAGTAGGTGAGCAAGAACAACCTACAGTGTGGCTTCCTGGTGTGGTTTGGCCCCCTTCAGAGCTCTGTGAACTCAGAATGTTTAGACTTCTTACCTGGCTGCTGAGGATTGAAAGAGTGAATGTTCCAACAGCTGGAGTGGGAGATGCATGGACTTTTATGCCCTTGCTTCGGAAATCACATAGCGTCATCCCTGTTATATACTATTGCTTGAGGCAGTCATAACCCCACCTAAGTTCATAGGGAGGGGATAGGGAGGGGATAAAGACCCCATTTCCCCAGAGGACTGTTGAAGAAATCACAGCCATGTTTTATAACTGCCACACTTCCTTTCTTTGGAGGGTTCTTGAAACTTCCCATCTATGTCAACCTGTGCATTTCAGTGGCCATGAGAATACTTTCAACAAGCTCTGTGTATTATCCCTACACTGAACAGAGACCCTTACCACACTTATCTCTGAAATGAAATGTATCATTCAAGTGAAAGGTTATTGATCAGGCCTATTGATCTGAGAACAACAGGAAAGTTTTCTCTTAAGTAATCTGGAACATAACCAGTAAAACAGGGTAGCATTAAAACAGGGCGGTGTTAATAGAGGAACACTGCCTACCTGTGATATCTGTATCCTGGCTTCTCTGAAGTTGCTTTATTAACTTGTAGAATGTCCCACAATCTAGGCTGAGCGGTGCCACTGTCTTCAATGAAGTTCTATTCATGAGAATGGAACTTAGGTAAGCAAGGCCCTTTTTCTTTTCCTTCTTATTCACTAGTAATCAAGAAGTAACCTATGAATTCAAGAATTCTATTTCACATCAGAAAAAAAAACAAAATAAAACAAAACAAAATGGCATAGACTGACTCAAAGAGAGGATTACCAGAGAACTCTCTTTTCCTTTTTTCAGCCGGGAATGACACGGCTGGCATATTGCAGAGGCTAGTCACAAGTGTTACATCACTAAATAGAGACGTAATAGCAAAACTCCCAACATCATTTTGACACTGTGGATTTCTCAGTTCAGTGATTTGGCTGTTGATAGAGACAGACCTCCTTTGAAATTGTAGTCATCTACATGCTTTTTGATCGGGTCTTGGTGCAGACAAATATTATTTTACACGAAATTAGCAAGATTAAGTTTATTTGTTTCTTTGTGGAATAATTTCACACACACAGACTTTCAGATGATTTAATGCAGTTTCCTGTTAATGAACTACAATTGCTTATGGGTACAATGTCTGCCTGATGGAGGATTAGGGATATATCTAAATATATCTGCAGGGGGAGGTTTATTTTGTGGAGCACTTCAAACACCTCTTCTAGGTACTTAGGTGACATGTCTGTCACTTCAAATGTATTAGTGTTGAAATTGTAGCACTTCACAATTGAAGTGTATTACACATTGGAGATACAGTAAACTACTGCATTTGAATTGAATCACACAATCATAGATATTAGAGCCAGAAAAGACCTCTCAGGTTATCATGCCCATCCGCTGCCATTTGGCATTGTTATTTTCAATACATCATTGCATCTAGAGTTAAATGCCTCAAACAATAGGACTTCTACTACTGTGCCAAGAACATTTTCTTTTATTTTATTGTCTAAAGGACTTGCTCATTGAAACAATTTTTTCCCATATTCAGCTGAAATTTATTTTTTGCTCAATTTCACTCCTATATTGTAATACTCGAATCCTCATCCTTTAATCTTTTTTTCTCTTTTATTTCTTTTTATTATAGTGGAACTCTTTCAAAGATGAAACCATTTAAAGGCCACACTTTAAACTTCAAAACTGTGATTTCCTTTCTGCCCAAATTATGTGCTGCTTTTTTTTTTTTTTTAAGGTTGGCTGCTCTAAGCAGTGGACACTGAGATAAGGATGAGTATAAATCATTTGTTTCCAAAATGGCCCCAGGATATGCTGAGAGGTTACTAAAAAAGAAAGAAAAGCCAGTTAAGTGTGAATGACCAAACCAGTTGACATTGTGGGTAAATAGATGTTAATTCTATTATCAGTATTAATAATTCACAAGAATATGTGGCTCAGACTTATGCCTCTGAAAGGCAAGGAAGCCAGGGTTTTTCACAGCAACTCTTCCATAGAAAGGAAGTGTGGCAGTCATAAAACATATATTTTATTTTCTTGGGAGCAGCCTGCCATTTCCCCCACATCTCCTCCACGTGGCAGCATAGGTTATGGCCCACAGAAAAGGCTCTCAAACAACTGAAAGTCTTCACTTTTATGTCCTACTATGATAAGGTTTGAGAGGATCTGGGTGGGACACAGATTCTTCTAAAAGTTATGATTCTTCAAAATTACCAGAAATTCAATATATACCCCCCTAAAATGTCAAATTCAGAGAGTCTAAATTGGTCCCTGAGAAGTTGTTTGTTTAACAAGTTTTCAGATGATGCAGGTGCTGTTGGTTCAGAGACCACACCTTTGAGAACCATTGTGATATACAATGAAAAAAGGAAGATAAATGCAGAAACCATGAAAAGATTTACTTATGTGCAAGTGTATAAAGAAAAGAAACCAAATATAAATGCTAGAACAGGACCTAATTATAGGGGAAATCGTCCTCTCTACATCAGTAGACTCTGTGTCTTCATTATAGTTTACATAATAAAATAATATCTAAAGAGGTAATTGTAATTTATCAAGAAAGAAAAGTGCATAAAAACTTATGAAGTAGTTGCTATATTTCAAAATTATGTCACTTCAGTATAATTTGGTTAATAAGAAAGAAAGATAAAATATTAGCTCTCTGGAAAACTTACCTGTCCAAAATGACTTATTGCCCAACTGCTCTGTGTAGGAAGCTAAATAAAGGCTACTCCAAAGATGTCTAGGTTATATTCCCTGGAACCTGGGAATATTTCCATTTATGGATAAAGAAACTTTGATGAGGTTAAGGAGATTACAATGGAGAGATTATTATATTCTTGAATATCCAGGTAGGCTGAATGTAGTCACAAGGACCATGATTTTATTTTATTTATTTATTTTGAGACAGAGTTTCACTTTGTCACCCTTGGTAGAGTGCCATGGCAACAGAGCTGACACTAACCTCAAACTCTTGGGCTCAAGTGATCCTCTTGCCTCCCAAATAGCTGGGACTACAGGCACCCACCACAAAGCCCACCTACTTTTTAGAGAAAAGGTTTCACTCTAGCTCAGGCTGGTCTCAAACTCGTGAGCTCAGGCAATCCACCCACCTTGGCCTCCCAGAGTGCTGGCATTACAGGCAGGAGCCACCGAGCCCGGCCTACAAGGGCCTTTACAACAGGGAGGCAAGAGACGGGAGGGAGAGGAAGGCCACATGGCAATGGGAGAAGAGATTGGAAAAATGAAGCTACCTGTCAGGAAATACTGATGGCCTCCAGTAGCGGAAAGAGTCAAGAAGCAGGTTCCCCAGAGCCTCCAGATGGAACTGCACTGTTGACGCCTTGATGTTAGTCTTTGCAACACTTGTTTCAGATACCAGAACTCAGAACTATAAGAGAATAAATTTGTGTTATTGTATGACACCAAGTTTGTGGTAATTTGTTGCAGCACTAATAAGGAAAGTGATATATCCTGGGAAGACAAAATTTTCCTCTACGATTTTTTGAATAATGTTACTCTATCAGCAATGAGTTTCTCAAACTTTATTATCTGTGTGTATGTCTAAGAAACCAAGTCCATGGGGTGCAAATTGGTAGAACATGTTAAGGAAATGCAGAAAGCACTTAGATCAGAAAGGCTTTGCATAGCACACGAAGGGGTTCAGACTGTCAGACTGTTGGGTGTTCAATTAGTTATACCAAATGGGCTCCAATAATTATGCGAAAGTGACAAACTTTTTATGTAAAAGGCCAAAACATAAAAGTTTTAGGCTTTGATGAACAATAAGCACAATTGAGCATATTATATAGGTCCTTAATATAATAAGAGAAAACAAATTTCCATAGATATTTAATCGGTGAAACTAAAATAATAATTTCACTATAACTTTTTGTAACATGGGTCTATTAATGAGACAAATAATGTTCTGGGGGAGAGGTAATAACATTTCACTTAATTCAGGTTCAAAGTTAGTGTTTTCTGTCATCACAATCAATTGCAAATGCTCATCTCTTAATGCTAATGAACATGCTAACTTGTGGGTTATAAATTCATAAATTTCATGGTCCCGTCTATACCTTGTATAATAATTTCATATATACTTTTCTATTTATTTGCTCAAATCCCTATGTTCATTTTTTTGAGTTATTCTTTTATTTCTTGTTTAATTTTTAGATTTAAATTAACACAATTTGAGTGCCACGCTCTTCAAATTTATTCTTTTCTAGGACATTTAGTTAAGCCTACAGTATATAGTGAAGTATATGTTCCTTAATCATGCCACTAGCCTATATTGATTAATAACTGGACTTTAGGATAGACTTTCATTGTTATCCAAATAAGTTATCTGAACCTTTATTGCTGAAGCAGATGTAGACACTAGGAATTGATATAGATAGAGGAATTACACCAAGATAAGGATTCTACATTAATTAGGGACTAAGTTTGTAGTGTTGAATTCCCTTGTTTATGTTGAATTTTCAAGATCACAGTTTTGTAGTATGTCTCTGTGTACATTTGTACTCTTGTAAACCAAAGGAATTAGCGATATAGATTAAAGGCAGTTATTTTTAATCATTTCTAAGTCATTTAATATTACTATTCAAAAATTAGTCAATTGGTAAAAAATGCCACTTTAGGAAAGTTAAGGTTCATAGGGAAGGAAGAAAAATGTCTTTTTATTAAAAGCAAACACAAATGGCTTCAACAATGTGGAAATTTATCATCTTACGGAAAAGTAACCTGTAGATAAGACATTGCAGGGCTTAATAAATCAGTGTCTTAATTATGTCCATCGGCTCCCATATTCTTTCACTCTTTCCTATCTGCCGTCATCAGTGTCCTGGCTTTGACCTCTGGTTGGACCTTCTGACTACATAGTGACTGACATAATTACAGGTATCACTATATCACTTGGACCCATATAAGTCAGAAAAAGGCAGTCTCAAATGTCTTATTCCTGTTTTTTTCAATCAGAGAGGAAAAATTTTCTTGCAAGTTTTCCAAAAACTACAAATTTGTCTTTAAACTTAAAAAAAAATACAGTTTAATACAATGGCAAATAGATGGTGGATCTTTAATCAGTACACCAAATAAACGCATTTTTCTATGACTATAAATTTAGTAAACACACTTCTTTCTATGAGTTTATTTTTGATTATAAGCTACTAATAGTCTACTAGAAGTGACTACAGAGAAAAGGGGAGAAATAGAATAGTATAGGATAGAAGAACAAGATAATAGCCCGAGGAATTCAGAAACAACCTAAAGAAAATTTAATGTCTTGGTGAAAAGTTTTGTCTGTCCTGGTCTTCAAAACACACCCTATGCCTAAAAAATTGTTTTCATTTTAGTTTACAAAATTTAAATAAGCTGTTATGCAAAAAGTAGTTTAGAATCTTATTTTCCACACAAAAAATTCCTTGCAAAAGAAAGAATTAATTTCTAACACATTTTGTCTAAATAGCGCCTTCTTTCATTCCTTTTTGCAAATCACCTACTAATTTAGTTTATCATGAAAAATTTTAGTATTTTTGTTGTTTTTACCTATTTGTATGGTTTGATCTTTATGTTTGTTATTTGCCACCTGGACTATTATAAAAGTGTTCTTATTATTTCCATTGTTACCACACTACCACACTCAATTCACCCTATATACCAATGCTTAATTAATCTTCATAAAGGCCATTATTTTTTGTGTTGCTACTATTCACATATCTTAGCTTCTAACTCATAGTCTTTCTCTTGAAACCTGTTTCCTCTTCCTCTCTCCTCTATCTCAAGAAATGGAACTCAAATATAATAGCTCACGTCATAACTGTGAGTCTTTTTCGACCTTCTCCACAAATCTTATCTATGACCCATGCATTCTGAAGGCCTGTGACTTTATTTCTCAACTGTCTCTTCAATGTGTCCATTTTACTTCAGATTCACTGCCCCAATGCTAATCTGACTTGCCACCTTCCCTGCTTTGGATTCTGTAAAAGCCAGCTACCTGTTCCACTTCCCCTACCTTAAAAATTTGGTATCTTAATTAAGTCATTAAGCTCCCATATTCTTTCATCCCTGAAATCTGCTTTTTTAATATAGTCAGACAAATCTGTTAAAAAGGGGAAAGGGAAGAGAGAGGGGAAGATGGGTGGAAGGAGGGTGATTGGTGGGACCATACCTATGGTTCATCTTACAAGGGTATGTGTGAATATTTCCAAATGTAGAATATAAATGTCTTAACACAATAACTAAGAAAATGCCATGAAGGCTATGTTAACTAGTTTGATGAAAATATTTCAAATTGTGTATATAAAACCAGCACACTGTACTCCATCACTACATTAATGTACACAGCTATGATTTAATAAAAAACAAAGAACAAACAAACAAAAAAACACTACATCTCTAATCATAGGGTTGTATTCTTCCTCCCTCCTCATATTCCATTCCCTACCTCTGTTGCTTAAAGCCCTTCAGTTCTATCCTATAATTCTTGGGATAAACACAAAATTTCTGAGCTCAACCTGTAAGAGACTAACTATCAGGTCTATACTTTTTTTTTTTCTAAACTCATCCTGAATTATGTCTTTGTCTAGTCTGTTTTCTTTAACCACATTGGTCTTCTTTCAGGTCCTTAGTTCTATATAAAGAGAGAACCTTAGTTCTTCCTTATTTAGATAAATGTTGGTCATTCTAAGCTATCTCAAAATGTTAACTTTTAAAAGATGCATTCTTTAATCTTCCCATGTAAGTCAAATTTCTATTATTTTCTATCATATCACTGTGAACCTCTTCATTTGTTGTAATTATGATGTTAGACATAAATTCCTTGAAGTAATTATGTCTCCTTTTGTGATCAATATTTGATACATATTTTTTAATGAGTAAAGAGCAATAGGTCTTCTAGGTAGGACAAATTATAATCATGTCTTCCAACTTTTGAAGGTCACCTACAAATTACCTTTATAGTATTTCTTCTGGTAACATATAAAGTAACATTTGAGAGAAAGAGATCACCAGAGGAGTTTTTGTTTGTCCCAAGAGTTTCAAAACACCTCTTCAAGGGTGAACAGAATGTATAAATATAGTATATGAAAAGACAAGGATGGAAAACTTATAAGTATGTGATTGTTCTGTGTTCTTCAGAAGTTTAAAAATAGATTTGGGGGGAAAAAAAGGAACACAGCATAAGAACTTACAATGCATGATGACGAAGACAGTGCTATATAACTAAAGTCCCTTGGATGACAATAAAACTAAGATGTTCTTGTGGTCATTCTCAATAAAATTTGAAACTTTTTGAGCTGGTAATATCAGTAATAATGCTGCCAAAATTTAAATACTCACAAATTATTGCTCCCACATATACTTAGATTGGTCCCGGTGAGGTTTTCTTCACACTAATGTGGGGGTTGGTTGGGGTGGAGAAGACTCCTATTAGTCCATGAAGGAGAACGTGCAGTAGAGACAGTCTAAGCAAAGACACCAGACTCCATGACAAAACACCACCTGCTGGGGTTGAAAATTCAATGCATTTAAGGCATTTGATATTGGGAAAGTCAGATTTCAGGGAGTGTCAATATCAGAAGTAGAAGGAAAATGCCTTGCCCTGTTGGGTGAGGGGAGACTTAGACTGAAGTACCTAGGTAAATATCTGGCTAAGTTCATGTGAAAGCAATGGAACGTGACCACTCATGAGCACAGTGATAGATTTATACTTTTAGTGCCACAGTCTCAAGAAAACTTAATTAATTGGCTATACTTTCTTGAATTGGAGGACCTTATATTAAAAGGAATAATCCAGGAACAGACAGTTAAACAGCACATGTTCTTACTCATAGGTGGAAACTAAAAGACAGTTGATCGCATGCAAGGAAAAAGAAGAACAGGATGCTGGAATCTGGGAAAGGTAGGGGAAAGGGAGAAGAGAGATAGATTTGTCAAAAGGTTACAAAATTACAACTAGCACGAAGGAATAAGTTCTAGTGTTCTATATAGGATTACTATAATTAACATTAGTCTTCTGTAAAGCTTGGAAGAGCTAGGAAGAAGATACCAAATATTCCCAAGAGAAAAGTGATAAAGTTTGAGATGATGGATATGCTAATTACCCTTGTTAGGAGAGAGGAAACCACCCCTGTTAAATAATTTAAGGAGGATTATTCTGAGCCATTTTTGAGGACTTTGGCCCAGAGCCATGCCCAGGAAGCCTTGAGCAAGTGGACTCGCTGTGTTTGGTTACAGTTTAGTTTTATGCATTTCAGAGACAGGAATTACAGGTGAAGTTATAAATCTATACATGGAAGGCCTAAAAGGTAGGACATCTCCAGGAGGGGCTTACAGATTATAGGAGGGTTTAAAAATTCTTTATTGGACAATTAGCTAAGAGAGTTAAGCTTTGTCACAAAAGACCAAAAGTCATCAATGGAAAGGCATACTTGAGCTAAGACAGGGGTCTGTTAGTTAGAGACAAGCCATCAGCCATATACCAGACTCAAGATGTTGGTTATGTATGTTGAGGGCCTGCAGGTTTGTCTTGAATAGCCTTAGGCCTGTTAATGAGTTATAAAGGTCTTCAAAAAGGGAGGGGGTGCAATGAGGCTTCTCTTACTTCCTTTCTCATGGTTAAAAATTCAGTTTTAGGGCCAAGAGAAGGTTTGGTCAGTCAGCTGCTGGGGGAGAAGCCTTCAGATTTTATTTTAGTGCATACTATAATCTAATCATGATACATTATGTGTATCAAAACATCACTATGGACCTTATACATGTGTAGAATGACTATATGTCTATTAATTTTATTAATTACTAAATTAACCTACCATTGCTCATACTGGACTTAAGACCGGACACTTATTTTCATTCTTTACTTTGTTTTTTGGTCAAGTTGCAGTGTCTCTGGCCTTAAAATAAGAAAGAATGAGACGTATCTTCCACTTCAAACTTCAGTTATTTCTTTCAGCATGCTCTTTCTACTCAGCTCTGAAGTTTGGGTCATAACGAATTTAAAAAATAAGATTCTTTGCAAAAACCAGCCATGCTCGGTAAAATAAGGAACAAATTGGGAGAGCTAAACTTTTTATACAAATACAGTTTTCAACTATATATTTTGTATTGTATTCACATACCAATAGGTATGATTACTTGCAACTTACTCTGAAACTGGAGATGTTGAAGTTGTTGAATTATTATGATGTAGTGTGGGGATGAGGGGAAACTTCTCCTTTCCCCTAAAAGTTCACTGAAAAATCAACTCACAATTAAGGCAAATTAATAAGACAAATGTTTATTTCCAAATACCAAACTCATGGGGGGAAATTGCAAAGACAGTTACCCAATATCTCCGTGATGTTCAGATTATTTTTATACACACCGTTCAGAAAGGAAGGAGAAAATGTGGAGTATGGTTTCAATAATTGGTTGTTAAAGAGGATAAATAGATGGGAGAAACAGATTGATTTGTAAATTAACCTAAGATACAAGTATCATGTTTAAAATGACTTGGGGCAGGTCTGGTTCCATGCTGGATCTTCTGTCCTGCAATATGTTGCCATAACAGGGAGAGGAAGGGAAGTCAAAATTTTCCCCTTTGATCTTTTGATGAGATCTGCCAAGTCTATGCAGATAGCGGGAAGCCCTTTCCAATGGCCTTTTACTCTCTAAGGGCCTTGATTCAAAATATTCTCTATACCACGTATTCATATTTTTGGGTGAAATTTCTGGTGTTCCTTCATTAGTAATAAAACTGTGGGCCATTGTTAAAAGGAAGCTTATGTTTGGAGGAGAAAGTACCTAGAACATTCTGCTTGTTGGCAGATAGGACCAATGTTAGGTGGGGTGACAGGAGGACTGAACTGAACTGGAGCCCTGAAGTCTAAACCAGGAGCCATGAAAATTTCATGGGAAGGGTCTTAGTCACTCTGTCCTTGCTAGAGGGGCTGATTATTTTTGTCCACGGTCTTTACTGGTAAAGGAACCCAAATTAGGTTCTAATCAGTATACAACTGGGGTGAGAAGCGGAAGTGTTGCTTTTAACACCGTGAGCTACCGCCTGAGACAAATTTTACTCCTATTCCCTCCTTATGATAGAAAGAGTCCTGGGAGATAGGAACATAAGTTGACCAGCTATTAAAGGTAAGTAACATGCTCTTAACTTTAAGATTTTGATATAATCTTGGGTGGTGCCTGTGGCTCAAAGGAGTAGGCGCCGGCCCCATATGCCAGAGGTGGCAGGTTCAAACCCAGCCCCGGCTTAAAACTGCAAAAAAAAAAAAAAAGATTTTGATATAATCTTGAATTCCTTTTTATTACATTCTAAATGTGTGTATAGCGGGTGCTTTGAAATTTTAGCTAAACATACTGTTTTCAAACAGAAGCAATATATGTAAAATTCTATAAAGGAACCATCCAAAATTAAAATGAACTTGACAAGTTTAAGGAACTACTTTTGCTTTGAAAAATAAAACCCTAGATACATTAGCCATGAAAGATGATAAAATAGAGTTAAAATAAGTCACAGAAAATATTCTCCGCTAGTGCTATTTGGTAGCATATGCGGTATATACCCCATATAGCAAAACTGCAGAAAGGTTTTGTACTTTCTCAGGAAATTACAGCATATTTTATGTAGATTTCTCCATAGAAATGCAGTTTATACCAATTTACTTATTCAACAACCACTTTGCCACATATGTGCTATGTACCTGGATGGCACGGGGCAATGGTTGGTTGAGGGTTTATTTGAAGAGGAATGAGGAGAAGGTGCTAAAAGTTTAGTGAGACAAATAGCCCAGCAAATAAGTACATTGTAACCTGGTAAGTGCTATAGGACAGACGGGAAGAGAGCTCTGAGGGAGCACATTTAGGGAGTGACCTCACCAGTCCTGGAAGAAAGGGGTGACCCAGGAAATGAACAGAGCGGGATTTTGGGTGGAAGAAGAAAGTTCACTAGAGAAGACCGGGACATATCCATGAAGGCGGAGCCTACTAACATCCTCCATGCTTCAGAAATGTGAAATTGGTAACACTTTGTATTTAGCACGTGGTGGCAGTATTATTGACTGTAACATGGGGGATTCACAGTGAGGAGTGGGCTCCCTCACAGCGAGTCAGTGAGGGGGTGAAGGATGCAGGAGAGAGCAGCAGAGACTAATCCCCTTAGGCTGTGTATTAGTGGGACACTTTAATGCAAAGGGTTTCCTTACAAATTCCTGTTTGATCCTCACCAGAGCCTAGAAGCTGAAAAGGGCAGGTGCAGCGTCTGATTTCCCCCATCTCATGATTGCGAAAACTGAGACCTGAAGAGATTAGGCCACTGGCCTGAAGGTAAATAATTCCTTAGTGATAGACTGAGACCAGGGCGACTAACTCCTAGTCTCAAACCCTTGGTGGAAGGCAGGTCATACTGCCTCCAGGCCAGTCCACACCCTGCCCCCAACCCTCTTTCAATATGAATTTTCTTAAAAATCTTGAGGAAAATGATGTACCCTCTCCCTGGAAAGAAACGTGTGTTTCTTTCCATACACACACACACACACAGTCTCTCTCTCTCTCACGCACACACACAGTGTGTGTGGAGTTCTTTGCTAAACACACAAACACACTGCAAAATGTCCAGGTATTCATAGAACTCATCCAAATTTCACAAAAGCCTATCCTGGACAACTAATCTCACATTCCATAATTGTGGATGGAGATTTGAGGAGAGAGAACATCTCTAACTGTGTAACTGAGCTGTATGACTGTGCGAAATCATTTCACTATATACACATGCCTCCATCCCCTGGTGCAAAGACCAGTGAGATCAATTCTGTGCTGCTGCTGTTACAGACCTTGCCTTCCTGCCCATATGATGGTTCAATATCTAGGGCCCATGCTGTATATTTCATCTTGTTGTTTTCTGAGTTTTCAAAATCAAGAATCTGGATGCCATATAAATGGAATTCTTTGTTCAAAAAGATACCTGATAAATAAGATGCTTTTGTTCTAAAAATTGAAATACATGTATTAGATGTCATTGAAATGGTAAAACCTAATCCATTATATTTGTAGACTAAAGACTAAAGTAGGATTATTTTTTAGATTCTGATTTATTAGGAATTCATTAAGTTTAACAATATGAACTTTGCTGATGTTTTTAGTGTTGTGCAAGTATGAAAGTGAGGCTAACCTTGACCTTAGCATTTTATCAGTGCTAAGGAGTAGAAACTGATCTACCTACAAGTATTCAAAATTTAATTTTGACTTGTAAAAACCAGAACATTGTAATTTCGAAGAAAGACATGCTTTCTCAGTGGAGAGAAAGTTGCTTTGAGTGGAGATTCTTTTTTAACAAAAGGGATTTAGAAAATCAAACCTTGAGGCCAAATGCAGTACTGAGACTTTCAGGGCTAGCACTGTCCTGTAAGATTCAGGCCCAGAAGATAGTGAAATGCCAGTATTATCACATCCTATGACACCAATGTCTCATTTTTTCCACTCTCCACTTATTTCCATTCTCCTTTGAAAATCTTATGTAAAATAAAAGTGGGAAAATGCCTAAGCAGCATTCTTCTTAAATTTTCTGTTCTAGAAACAGAATTGTTTCTTGGCATATGAAAGGGAAAAATAATCTACGTGCTTTAATTTCATGGCATTACTTTCACTCATAGACCGTGAACCCTTGAACTTCTTATTATGTCATCAAACTGAACTTCTGAACTTTTTCTGAGAGCTTATAAACCTGAAAGTGAAAGCTGCATGAAATTGTTTTCCGAGGCCTCCCTCAGTGTCTGCATACTGGGAGCGTGCTCGCAGCCACAAAGCCAAAGGGCGGCAGCATGAAAGTGTCCTGTACAAGGACAGTTCTGAAAGTATTCTCTGGAGTTTTCACTAAAATACCTACCTTTTCTTCAGCGTCGTTACTCTATCTATAAAAGTTGGGATATAATCTATTCCTTTGTAATTTGGCAGAACACATTTAAGAATTACACAAATCGATTCAGAATGAAATCCATAAATGGCTTTGGGCTCCTCAGAGATCTCCATGGAAATGCAATTTTCTCATGGTTTTGCTGTAGGCGCCCTCCATGTGTCCAGTGTCACCAGCCTTATTGCATGCTATGGAGACTTGCGTGGCATTTATAATGGCCTGTTGAAGTGAGCGTGCATTTGACATCCTTCAAATTCCTGCTTAAGTCCGGGCTCACAGAGACTCAGAGGGTCATGAACAGTTTTATTCACACTTCTTTATATTTCCAGCTTCACAGTAAAGTGCTCCTTGCCCTGAAGTTGACCTTTAACTTCAAAGCTAAAATCATTATGTAACTCAAAACAGCTAAACTGATACTGCAATGAATAGAAATAAAACAGTCTTCAATTACCCTGGGAAGATTTAGAAACAACCTTACTTAAGGAATGTATTTTATATACATGTGTGTGTGTCTGTAAATAAAGAGAAAGACATGAAATACACAGAAATGTGTATATTTGCAAATATATAATGTAACAAATATGATGTAAGTTACATATATACAAGTGACTACAAACGGAAAGGATTAACAAGAAGAGTGTAGCAAGGAGACCAGACACATAAATTCTTTTCCATATTCAAGCTTAACGACTATTAAATAACGTTGTAAAGAAATAGAAGGTAAAATAAAACTATTTTATTTACTGTCTAGCAAGATTAGACAGTAAACTCATAAGCAAGTGTTAAGCACTTTTTTGTATCACTTAGTACTTATGAGAGATCTAATGATTTTGATTGATTTCTTGCATTGAATGTAATATTGAATGCTCGTGCAGACACAAAATTATATTTGTCACAACATTTTCCTACCAGTCGTGCTGATTCAGATTCAGGTAACTATTGAATTGAAAAGGACCCCAAAAATCAGGAGGCTTGAAATTTACTAGTGACTCTATAAACGTTTGATGCGTGGAGAGCCTGAGAGTTTACCTTACATTTAGCCACTATGTTCATTAAATAACAAACGGTAATTGGCAGTGCTGACAATTTGCTAGTACTCGTCTCAGGTCCGATATACAGCAGTTGTAAAGTAGATCAAAGTTCCTGCCACCACAGGACTCACTTTTTTTCCTATTCATGCTAATCTGGGAGAATTAATGAATGGCAAAATACTTTGAAAGCATTAAGAACTAAAAGATATATAGAGTTACACATACTGAATTATTGTTATTATTGTTAATTTTATGTCAGAAAACAGAATCAACCAGATTATTTCTATATCATTTTAATGATGTAAGAGTAATAATGTAGCTTATCCTACTCCACCACAATGGTGTCTTCGAACTAATTTATAGAAGTATAGTTTCTTACGTGCTCACTGAAGATCTGAATACTCCATAGTAGTAAGAGTGACTTGATATCATAGAGGGGTGGCTTTTGTTGAACAGTACTTGTCCAAGGTCAAGGTCAACAGGTGCTATTTCTTAGTGATTTTTTCCTTTCTTCTTCTTGTGAAAATATAGTATAAAGTAAAATAAATAGAAAATGAAGATAAGTATTTTTCCCCATGGTTTTTATTTTTTAATATTTCGGCCCTCTGCATTGCCATACTTCTTTTTTTTTTTGGTTAAGATTCCGTGATATTGTCATTCATATGTTCTTTTTTTTTTATTTTTGGGATTATCGAGGGTACAAAGAATTAGGTTATCTCCTCTTATAATTAATACTAGTCTTCTCTGAGTTTATTAGCAGTCCAACAAAAAGTGATCCACTTGCTTAGTTAACTGATTTGAGTGTTGTGACTATCGATCCAGTTAAAAGGACAGAGAATTACTAAGGATATAGAAAATTTATATCTGTTCCCAAATATCAACTATCATGTTGGCATTCTGTGGTGCTGCTTATCTACTACTTGTGATAGCTAGAAATTATTCCAATGTTACTGTTTCTTTGGGTTACATGGCAAGGACAATTCTATGCACACACATACACTCACTCACTCACATATATTATATATAATGTGTATATACATATATATTGTTTTTCCCAAGGAGGAATAATATAAAATTGCACAAATACCATTTTGGAGGTCAGAATGAATACTTTATTTTATTCTCACTATGTCACCCTTGGCAGAGTGCTGTGGCATCACAGCTTACAGCAACCTAAGACTCTTGGGACTTAAGCGATTCTCTTGCCTCAGTCTCCCAAGTAGCTGGGACTACAGGCCAGAATGAATACATTAGATATTGGTCAAGACTCACAAATTCAAAGGCCTCTGTAGGATCAGGCACATTATATCAATGAGAGAAATGGAAGTGTAGTGATGAGATCAAGTGAATGACACTTAACCTCGTGTCAAAGACTCTAAGGGAAGGGAAGACGTGGTGAGCTTGTATATCAACATGGTTTCCCGTATCTTTGCCATGTGGGAAAGCCATCTTGGTGATGAAGGAATTCTGAAGTTTTCAAAGGTACTCAGGATTTGTGGGTTTCTCATTTTGCATTTAATTTTTAGGCCAGAGTACTGCCAGTGGCTAAATGCAGGGCTATGGTAGAGACACTTCTAGTCTACAAGGTAATTACTCCAAAGAGTGTCCTTCCTGAATGCAGTTAAGAACTAGGGAAGAGTTCCTTTTGAGATTACTTAAGGTAATGGGCTTGGGGACTCTATCCCAAAGAACAGAGGTAGATAGAAGCCTAAAGGAGGGAGGCAGGGAATAACAAAAGCACCATTCTAAAGGAGAAGATTAGTATGGGATTCTGTCCCAAAGAATAGAGACAAAGAGAGGCCATGGCCTAAAGGAGGGAGGCAGGGACTAACAAAAGCACCAGTTTAAGGGAGAAGACTGGTTTGGGCAACTTAAGAAGGATTTAGGGAGCCACAAAACAGCAAGGAGAGGGGTATCAAGTTAGGGAGGTCAGACCTTGGCTGAAGCTGCTCTGGAAAGGATCCAGAGAGAAAAACAAAGAAATTGGTGCTAAGGGAATTGAAAGGAAAAATACTTTAACCTACTTCACAGTTTTGCCTGGGGCTGTCAGTGCGCTTGTTAATGTGAACAGAAGAACACAAGTTAGGTCTCCAAAGAGAATCCCTTTGGCCAGGAAACATAGACGCTTTAGAGTAAGGTATGTAATAATCCTTCTCACTGTCATTGAATTCCTCTGAAGATTGCAGGTAATGATTAAAGTTTTTTTTTTAATTCTGGATTTTTTTTTCTTTTTAAATAATAATTAAGTAACACAAGTTTCTAGGCTTAGGAAGACTTTAGTCATCATTAGACAAAATCATGCTGAATACAAACACTACATATTTTCTTCCGCGCATCTCTATTTGTATGCAGCGTGCGTCAGCGCGGCCGCCGTGGACGGTGATAAAGTGCATTTTTCCGCTTGGGTGGTTAGCCCTTTCATTTTTACAAGTGACAAAATAAAAATCTGCTGAAGAGTGAACATGCTGCTTTCACTGTGTCATCTCAGCCCTGCGGGTCATTTTATTATAAAAATGTAAAAATCCAGTCAATTTTATTTAATCAGCTGAAAAGGAAAAGTGTTTCCAGGTCATTAATCAAGTGCTCCTTCTCTGTGGGACTTGTCTCTTCAGAAACTGCCATATGAATCATTAATAAAGCTGGAAAGATTTTTTTTTTTTTTTTGCCAGCAGGTTTTTTCAGAAACCTAGATGTTATTAATATAACAGAAGTAAAGTAATTTTAGGTCAACAAATAAAGCCTTCTGTAGCCGTTGCCCACAGAACTGCACGTATGTTATTAAAAGCAGCTAATTCTTTACCTTCTAAACATTTAATTGTTAGAAATGTTGGGAAATGTTCCGCTGTTTAGACTGTATATGATTATATATTCCATAATTACATGTTTTCTTGAATGTTACCTAACCTTATATTTACAGTAAACTTTTATTATGTGAATTGATCAAAACATAATGAGACAGTGGGAAGAGATAATTACTACTGTATCTGTAATAATAATAATGGTAGTAATTAAACACAGCAAACTGCATTCACATTATGTCAAGCTTGTGCTTAAACCCATAAAGGCAAATGGTGAAACAGAAGCTTGAAATTCCTGCCTGAAAGAATTTTGTCGCTTATGCTTATATTGGTTCATGGGGCTTTATTTTTAAAAAGTGATATTGACTTACATGATGATCTTGTAGTGTGTGAATACGAGTTATCACTGGCATCAAAGATCAACTTCTGATTAAATCTATTCTTTTTAGGAATCATACTTAGAAGGAAGCTAAATAAGAAAGTCAACAGATGTGGGAGAAGCAAAAGAGGAGCCCTATTTCTGCAGGATGATGAATCATCACTTCATACCCCTGAAGGGAGTCAAGAATAGGTGGTCATAAACACATGTGGAATTGCACTAAATAATCCCATACCGTTTCATTTTATAAATTACTTGCACGAGCTAAAATTCACAGGGACTGCATTTCCAATTTTTCTCATTGCTACTGTAATACAATCATACTAGAATTTGTGGGGACTCTGTTTTTGGATGTTCCCAGTATGAGGTGATATATACTTTATGTCTGTTATTGATATTAAGCTTTAAGATTTACATTTATTTACTAATTATCAATTTCCAGGAGATTTCTTCTCCAGCTCTCTGAAGATGTCTGATTTATCCCATGTCTAAGATTTTAACTCAATATTTAACAAATGTACTCTTTCCCCATGTAGAATCACATGTCAAACTGTATGAATACGCCCTTATGCCATTCTAAAATCAAGTTGGATGATTGTAACACACATAAACTCGTTATTGAAAAAAAAATCACAAAACAAATATTTGTATACTTAAAACATCTGCACGCACATACCTCTGTGCATTTAAATATGGTTTGAATCATTAGGTAAATAGTGTATAACCTCAGATGAATCTTAGAAGAACTTTAAACAATCAAAACACATCTCTTAGCAATACTTTATAATGCAGTCATATCAACAATTTTTTTAGAGCAGATTGAAAGGAATTGGTTTTCCCATAAAATTTTGTTTTTGACTGTAAAAATAAAAATAATTTATGTTTACTAACTATTTTTACAAATTCAAACAATCTATTTGTAGGTTGGTTGCCAAAACCAAATAACAGCAATTTACCTCAAATAATACATAAAACAAATATTTAAAATAAAGATTTTAAAATCACTATTTATAGTAGATATATTAGGTGACACCTGTCTAAATCCAATCCATAAAAATGGAAGTGGGATCTTAACAACATTTATGCCTATCCCTAATTCTCTAATGAACTAGTCAGTACCATTGAGCAAGCATAATTTCAATGTAGTTGAAGGAATTAATGCCTTCCCCTGCCCCATCATTTGTATTTGACCCACTAAATTTTACTGATCTTATATATGCTAGAGAGCCACATAGGGTTCTTTCATTATTCATTTACTTGTTTTACCTAGGTCTTTTTTGAGGTATGACTTTATGAATGTATAATGAAAGAAAAAAGAATAAATAGATGATGGATGAACAATGGATGGATGGATAGATGGTTTAGATGGGAATAAAGCCTAAATGTCTCCAAATTTTCTGGATTAGACAGTATCTGTTCATGAAAAGCCCTAAAATGAGCTGTTCTCAGATTAGTACAAATAGAAAAGTAAAGTTTAACCTTCTTTGAGACCAACCTTCCCACCCCTGTATAGATGCCAGCCTCAATTTATCTCTTGAATCCCTGTGTTCTCCTATGTTGGCTGGCTCAATCCATCAAGAAAACATTGAGTCTTTATCATATGACAGATATAAAGAAGATAAAGAACTTAATAGTTTATCAAGAGACTGGTATGTTTGAAAGGAAGGGAAATTGAGAAGATGATGTATTTCTAGAGTAAGAATGACATGAGGAATGTTCTTAGGATATGACAGTTAAGTCCTGCAATATTAGAAAGATCTATCAGGCATCCTCAAACTACGGCCCATGGGCCACATGCAGCCTGCCTAGGACATATATCCAGCCCACTGGGTGTTTTTCCTGCCTCTGCCTGTCCTGCTTAATAGCTGACTCATCTCAGGGCCTGCAGTCCAGCCCTCCAACAGTCTGAGGTACAGTGAACTGGCGCCCTGTTTAAAAAGTTTGAGGACCCCTTAAGTGAAGATTTTTGGTGAACAAGCATTCCACCATATTGAGTATAAAGATAAGTTTAAATATACTTGTCAGTTGAAGAAAAGAAAGAATGATGTTGCCATATCATAGTTAAAAATAGAAAGGATGGTAAGTAAAGAAGTTGAAGAGGTAGGCAAGAGCTGAATCACAAAGAGCTTTAGAAGCTATGGCAAGGACTTTACATTTTATGTTAAACGCCATGAGAAGGGAGTAGAGAATTTCCGAGATGATTACAACATGACTTATATATTAGTAGGATCATTTTGGTCTGTGGAATCTAATAGATTGTATAGAAGTTGAAGTGTTCACAGTGAGACCAACCTATTTGAAGACTGTTGACATAATTTTGTAATGAGATAAGTTTTTCACTATAGTTATAGCAGTGAAAATGAAGAGAAAGTGTTATATTTGGGATATATTTTGCAGATAAAGATGAAAACATCACTTATAGATATTGAGTTTGAAGAAAAGAAAGGTTAAAACTATGAAATATATTAGTTAATAAAGCATAGCCAACATTTTTCTACATTACATAGTGAATAACTGCACCTATCCTTTTTTCCCAAACATACTCGCACGTAACGAATGGGAGAAGTGTTTGATCTTTGAGTAACTATGTGTTTTGCACATGCCAGATTCTGAGAACACAAGAATTCTGCTTCTAGGCATGTTAGTTTAGATATATGAACAAATAATTTTATAGAACATGTAGCATTTGATCTGTGTCATGGTTGTATGTAGGAGAAATAATCAAGCCAGTCTCGGAGAGAGGAAGTTGCAGTCAGTCAGGCAATCTTTACTGAATGAGGTTAAGAATAGAAAATAAATATGGTCAAGGTATGGGAATAACAGAGCGAGAGCTAGATTCATAAGCAGTGGCCAGATCACAAATGATAATCAACACCATGACAATGGGTTTGAATTTCATTCTGAGAATGAGTTCATAGTGAATAGTTGGGATTGTAAACATAATCTAGTACCTAAAAGGGATCTGGGTTTTCTTAAAAGCAATTAGCTCCCCCAAGCAAGGAAACTAAAAGCAATGGAAAGCAAAAACAGGATCTAGGCAGATACTGCATTTCTTTGTGTACGTTATATGTCTCTTTACTCTTGGTCTCACAAACATTTTTTTAAAAACCTCTGGGCTAATAGGATCCTGCTTATGTTTATATATCTCCTTGCTTATACATTTAAAGTTATGATACATTAGAAATTGTTCAAGGGAGCCTTAATTATTTTCACATTTGCTTATCTATAGCCAACTAATTATTGATTCAATAAAAATTGTAATTATTGAGCTGAACTAACTGCCCATAACAGAAGTTTGCATATGCTATTAGTCATCTATTGAACCACTGTGTCTTTTTCCCCAATAAAATTATTTTCTAACATATTTTTATTTTCCCATTTATTCATATATCTCTTAATTACATTTAATTTTTATAATCATATGTAGTATACACCACCATAGACAAACATGAGATTGTTTTTCCAGCCATATCAGCCAACAAATATATGTATCCTTTGCATTAGATTTGCACTAGCTTTTATGTAAGTAGTATTCCAGTCACTGAATTAAGGGTGGTTTAAAAAGCATGGAACTATGATTTCAATAACTGTGTGAATTTAAGAACTTGAACCAACCTCTGACAGCTATAATTTCATTTGAAAAATGGAATTGAAAATGAAAAAACATCTGAGTGACCTACCATTTTTGATGGTATGTGTGCAATACACACAAGCAAACAATTTATAAACTCAAAAGGAGTTCTTCAAGGGTCTGAAATTATTATGGCATCAGTGTTTGAATCAATTATGATAAGAAGTCAATCTCATTAACTGGAAAAATAAGTTGTGAAGGTTTCTTCCCACCAACACCTTCTGGAAAGTTTATTTAATGATAATAGGTTCAATTACTGGTTCTTGAGAAAAAAAAGTCAACATGCGTTTTCTACATTAACTACTATTTAAATGTGAGGAAAATCATTCAAAATGCTGACATTTTTATGTATTCTTACCACTTTCATCAGCTAAATATTTGATTGTTGGTCAATGGCAATGGTATTAAAACACTAGTTTCTGAACACTGTTTTAAGTTATGTGACCATTGTTTCAGTTGATATAAACACCAGGACTCCCATCATGCACTCCTAGTCTTCCTCTCTGCAAGTAAGATGTTTGGAAAGAGTATTAATGTTCAGTACCTTTTATGGTAAAGGAGAGATTTGAACCCAGTTATTTTTGTTACCAAACTTGAATTCTCCTCCTAACCTTCTTAATCCACGACTTAAAAGAAAAGGTTTAAACTTTTGGATTCTTTGGTAATAGTCTGAACCTCTGTGAAGGCATAGGAGAAACAATTATTTTCCCACTTTTACTTATTCTTCCTTATTTTACTGGTAACAAAATTCCTGATTTTAGGCTGAGTATATGGCATCCTTGAGTGAAGACTGAATTGCAAGGTTTCCTTACCATTAGGTGTGGCTAATTTGTGGCCAATGAGATATGAGTCATGGGGACTCAGAAGGGGAGAGCAGGGTTTGCCCTCCTTTCTCCTCTCTTCTTTACTGATGACTGTATATGGACTTGTTACCATTCATTGATTCTTACACACACTGTCCCTCTTATTATCCTCTTCTTTCTACTTAATTTTCCCCATAGTCCACCACCCAATCATGTGTTTCTGCTTCTCATGATGCCCTGGTGTTTCTTTGCCGATGCAGCACTTCTGTCTTCTTTCTCCCACAGAAATTGAGACTATTGGGTCCACAATGTGATGCTTCAGAAATCTAGGAACATGGGGCATTCAGGAGAGACCACTGAAGCCGAAAGCTGTAATTTTGGCTTCAAGTAGACCCTCTGTTCTATTTTTATGGGTATTAATTTTAAATTTATGTGTAATTTCCATCCAATTCAATTCTCCTATGAATCTGCCCTGAACTCTTTCCTACTTCCTTCAAATTAAAATAAACAAACTCACCTTGCCCTTTTTAATTTGCCATTGTTTGTTGAAAAATCATCCAATGTGGATTCTCTTAATGTCCATACTCTCCTCTTGACATTTCCCTTGATTTCCTTTGATTTCAGTGAAGAGATATTTTAATATTTTTTAACATATTAAAAATAAAATGTTGCATTAAATGTTTTTATTAAGTCTATAGGATGGGTATAATTGCCATCCTCATTATACCAAGGAGGACATTTAGGGAGTTATGAAGTAATCTGCACAAGGTTATACTGGCAAAATATTACTTCTAAAGCTTGAATTGTAACCACCATCCTACTAAACCACCTTAAAATTAGGCTGTGAAATAATTTGGGGACTCACTCCAAAATATACAAGCAGCTCATACAACTCAGTAGCAAAAAACTAATTTCAGTTAAAAAATGAGCAAAAGATCTAAATATCTATCTCTCCAAAGAAGACATAAAAATGAGCAGCAGGCATATGAAAAGCTTCTTAATGTTATTAATTATTAGGTAAATGAAAATCAAAGTCACCATGAGGTTAGCACTTCACACCTATTGGGAAGGCTGTAATCAAAAAAACATGAGGTAGTGGTGTTGTCGAGCATATGGAGAAAAGGGCAGCTCTGTGTCCTGCTAGTGGGAATGCGAATTGGTATATCTCTCATGGAAAATAATGTTAAAAATAAGACTACTGTATGATCCAACAATCCCACCCCTGAGTTTATATGCAAAAGAAACAAAATCAATATGCTGAAGAGATCTGTGCACCACTGTTTATTGCAGCATTCTGCACATCAGGTATGACATGTAGATGGAATCAATCTAAGTTTTGTCACTGGAGGGATTTATAAAGAAAATGCAGTGTACGAACCTGGAGAACATGCTAAGTGAAATAATCCAGTCTGAGAAAGGACAAACATTGTATAGTCTAACTTATATGTGGAATCTTAAAAAAAACAAAAAATCAAACACATAGAACCAGAGAATAAAATGGGTTGGCAGGGAGGAAATAAAAGTTATTTATCAAAGGGTACAAACCTTCAGTCGTAAGTAAGTTCTGGCGTCCTAATGTACAGTATGGTAATTGTCGCAAATCATACTGTATTATATATTTGAAACTTGTGAAGAGAGTAAAATGTTCTCACCACAAAATAAGTACTATGTGAAGTGACGGATATGTTAATTACGTTTATTATGTGATAATCATTTCACATTTATACATAGAACGTGCTGTTATACATCTTAAATCCTCCCGATTTTGTTGGTCAGTTTCCCATGATAAAACTGGGAAAAAAGTCACTTTTCTTGGTATTTGTGACTTTTCCTTACAGTGCAGAGAGCAAACTAAATTTAATAATTGGCAACAGAACATTTCTTCATAATTCAATTGGGAGTCCTGATTATTTCTCTGTTCACTCAATGGAGGCTTTTCTCTCTTTCTCAGCCCAAGTATCCTAATGGGTATGTTAATTTTCAACTGCTTTCTTGGTCAACAGTGCTGAACTTGTAAGGTCATGAATCCTTTAGCCTGGAGCTTCCACTATGGAGATAAGACCATCAGCCCGCTGAAGGCCAGGGGGTGCATAGGAGAAGAGCAGACTCCTACAGGACAGTGGAATAGACACACAGAAAGAACTGAGACGAGGGATTGTGTGGCTCTAGGGAGAAAGGGTAGATAGAAAGCCAGGGGCGCGTCCATCATCTCCCGCATGCCTGGGGTGTGTGTTTATGGGAGAAGAGGAGGTGAAGTCGAATAAGGTTTACACATACGGAACTTGTGCAGCTTCCCTTATTGTCTGCGTTTTCCTAAACTCCCTCTTTATGGAGTTTGCCTCTGAGAGATTAAATGAGAAAGAGTACCTGATCTCAATTGGGCCTCCAAGTGCATGTTTTCCCCAAGGTCAGCTCTTTGATGGCCTCGTCTCTTCTAGTAGAGATGAGAGTACAAAAATCTCCTGCAGATTTTTCTAAAGTTCCAGAAACACTGGCAGGACAAGGAGAGATTTTCCCGGGACTTTCCACGGTGGAGTCCACAAACTGAGACTCTCACTTCCGCCATCTGGACTCTGCAGGCTTTCCATGAGCCTCCTTCTCCTGGACGTGTTGCCCCTACGATCTTTGGAGTATTCTTCCTCTTTAGAATTAGACTGCTTTTCTCTTTTAGTGTGTGAGCAAAGGCTTAAGACCTTTGAAGAGTTCTGAGTTTTTTCGCTGATTTTAACAGAGGAAGAAAATGACATGTACAGGCCCCTTCTTGAGGATGCCTGGCACCATCTGAGGCATGTTAATTCTTTCTCAAACTCCCCCCCAACCTCACTAGAATATGAATTACCTGATGTCACCAATAGGTCCTTCTTCCATTTCCTGGAGCATAATACTTAGCATACTTAGCATTTTTGGAGCTAATGCCCTGTTCTGTGATTGCCTGCCTGTGTTACAGGACAGTGTGTAACCTGCCCACCATTTCTATTTTGAACTCACATGGCCTCCTACTATCCCAGGGAGTTGTTTGTGAGATCACTGGATTCTGTCCATCTAGACTCCTGGAGCTCTGTCCCACATTCCCAACATCCTAAGAGCCTCTCCCAACTACATGCAGGACTACGTACTCAACACATCAGAACTACAGATGCTTCCACCTTAACAAACTCCTAGGGTCATTATTACAAATATGAATGAGTTAAAGAACAATGATAGAGACATAGGTAATCTCATTAGCTTTTGAGATCTATAAGAGTTTATAAATTCCCTACAGAAAATTTCAGAGAAGCGAGATTACCCTGAGTTGTGGACGGCGCTCCCTATACCTGCAATCACCGTTTCTAATCCTTGCCTCCACACTGTAAGCCCCGGCAGATTCTGAGAACTGCTGGGTAGATACCCTTGCTCTTTAGCACACAAATGACTCATTCCATAATCTGTGATGTTTTCCAACCGTCAGAAGAAATGGTTTCAGTCAATCATGGTACTTACTATTTAAGTAGTAAATAATACCTTTTCAGTTCTGATAAGCTTTATAATTCATCCTGCGTGTCATAATCTATACTTACAGATTAAACAACAGTCAAAAAAAAAAAAAGAGTTCTTCAGAGTCTGAGCTTTTATTTTGCCTTTTAAAGTAAACAGATGTGTGTCTATACTCATTTGTGCAAATACCACTTGCTCCCCTCCACTGCCATTTCTGTGGGGGCAGTGTGCAGAGTCATTCTGTAAGTGCTTATATTCTGATGGGAAAAGAGCCAAACAAAAGCCGTCAGCTATTTCATAACATTGCTTAGGCTATTTAGAAACACAAATTAACATCTAATGTGAAGATCAATACATATGGGTGAGTAATGTGCAGTAAAAACCTATGTGTCTGCGTGTGTGTGCTCGCACACCTGCGTTAACTTCTTTAAGCTTTTGGCAAAATGGACTGTAATTTGCTTGATGAATATTTTTAAGGTGGATGATATGGTTTTATGACATTGATATGTGACTTAAATCATGATAAACCGAAGTGTCCAGTAATTAAAAGAAGCAGAGCAAACAGCCATACAGGCAACACGGTGACCACATTCCCCCACGTACACACAATTCTCATTCTCTCCCAGAAGAGTTATACTTTAAGTTCTTCCTGGCTCATGAATTCAAAGAAGATTTTCTCCTGAAAAAAATTAGCCACCTCATCACGCAGGGTCATAGAGGTGTCACGGCTCAGTTTCTAATGACTGAATGTCACCTGGAAAGTGCCTTGCCTTTGTTCTTTTTGGATGTGGGAGAGGCAAGTTTCTCACAAAGACAAGTTTCGATGTTCTATTTATTTGTCATTTTGGCTTTCCGTGGGTGTAATTTATAAATAGCAAATCATTAATATGCTGAGGAGTTTAAAGAGCTTTTAAAATCACTTGAGAATGGTGTAAGGAGGTTCTTCTTATTTTCTTGCTGTGACAAAGGAATAAGGGAAAAATATTAGTCACTCACATGTCGCAAGAGGCATTGTGTACTTTGTCATGTTCTTGGAAAGGATAGGTGGTTCCGTTGCAAAAAGGAGCAGAAATTGTCATTCTTGGGTCACATAATAAAACATAATTCTCTGATTTCTAGCAAACAAGCCCTGAATCTTTTTCATGGAATGTAATGGTTTCAGAAAAGACAAAGTAACAAATGTTAAGTGCGCTTCACAATTTACAAGTGTTTTCACTCACATTCCTATCATTTTAGTAGTATATTCAGCTATATATCTCTACTGGAAAAAGGTCAGTTGTGTTTTTGGTTCAATGCTTGATGACAAAACTGACTATGTTAATTACGAGGAATAAACTTTTGTAGTACAGATTACAGGTGTAACACAGGGACCCTAGGAGAGGCTACTTTGCCTCTCTCTTTAGGGAATAATGCTGTATTCTTTGGGACACAAATTACTTTATATGGTATAATCGTTGATCTAGGTGGCAAGAGAAAACTTTCCAAGTTTCCTGGCTATTTTGAAATATATTTCCTGATTTTGAAATGGAAGCAAATCCGTGCCATGGATGACATTGGTAAGCTCAGGGCAGTATGCGAATTTTACCTCCTGGGTCCTTGGCATGTGTCTGTGTCCACAGCTACTACTTTCTCAGTGTTTCCCTTGACCAGTTGCCCCACACTCATTCCCATGCTTTCTCTTGTATACAGCTAGAGTAGGCTTATAAGAAAGTAAATCTGGTCATACATTCCCCCATCCTCCATGTCTTGATTAAAAAACCTTTGAATAAGGGGCAGCTCCTGTGGCTCAAGGAGTAGGGCACTGGCCTCATATACCAGAGGTGATGGGTTCAAACCCAGCCCTGGCCAAAAACTGCAAAATCACAAACAAACAACAGCAACAACAAAAAACTTTTAACAGGCTATGTGTGATGGCTCATGCCTGTAATCTTAGCACTCTGGGAGGCTGAGGCAGATGGGTTGCCTGAGATCACAGGTTTGAGACCAGCCTGAGCCAGAGTGAGACCCCACCTCTAAAAAAATAGCCAGGCATTGTGGCGGGTACCTGTAGTCCCAGCTATGCAGGAGGCTGAGGCCAGAGGATCACTTGAACCCAAGAGTTCGAGGTTGCTGTGAGCAATGACACCCCTGTACTCTACCTAGGGCAACAAAGTGAGACTCTGTCTCAAAAAAAAGAAAAACACACACACACACACAAAGACGTTTTAAGAAGTGACTGTTTATTGTTTTGTGGATAAAGATCAAAACCTCAAAGCCCTGCATGGCCCGATACCAGGCCTGACCATGGTCTTCTGTTCCACGTGTCCTGAACGCTTCCTTTGCCTACACCTCTGCTCCATCACCCTGAGCTTCTGTAAGTTCTTCTCCCTGAGGCGATTTACACGTCCTATTCCATTTGCCTATCACACCTTTCCTCTCCTGGGATGTCCAAACTATTCCTTTGTGCCGTACATTGGAAGAGTAAAAGTTGTCATGAGCTACATGGGAAATACACAAACACTAGCAAAAGTAAGGGCATTAGTAAAAAAAAGCCTATGCATAACTTTTGTGATATCTGACAGCACAGATAAGCAAAAAGTCCTTGTAAAATCCAATCCGCATACAACCCACAGCCCACAGGTTGGACACCTCTGTGTCTGCTCTTTGTTTAGTTAACTCCTACTAATCATTTACCGCATTAGATATCACTTCTCCTGGAAAGTCTTCCCTAACTCATAGTTGAGGCCAGTTTCTTTCATTAAAATGCTCTTTCTCCGAAGTAGTATCTGAATTAATTAGCCTCAGTCCTGTCTGATGAACATCTACCTATCTGCTGAAGTCCTGGGATGTAAGTTCCATAGAGAAGAACCCAGGGCTAGGCCACCCCTTACTCTGTGCACTCAGTGCAGCATACTTTATACAGTAGTAGGAGTTGAGGATCAGTATTTAATAAATGAATGAATTACATAAATCTATAAATAAATGCTTAACCTAGGGGATCCACATCTCAAAAGATGGAGATGAGACAAATGACATGTTTTCGTGTAATTTTAAAGTAAGTTGTGCGAAACATCCTTCTGAGATTTCTGGGAAGTGTTATGGCAGGTTGGTGAAGAACTCAGCAGATGTCCCACACGCTGTCCCCTGGCATTAATGCTGAAGGAATGAGGCTAATTTCTCCAGAGACTGAAAGGTGAAAAGGGCCTTGGGAAAAGAACTCCCAGGGAATCTTTGCACATCATTTATTTGGAAAAGCCCTGGACATTAGGGAAGGATGGATGAAAATTTAGAGCTGAAACAAATTCTCTGGAAGAAAGGAACTGGAGTAAAGGGTAGTGAGCTTAATGAATAAGCCTGAATGGAGCAGAAGAAAATTTCAAGCAGAAGAATAGTAATAGGAAGGGGAGGGGTTTGTGTATTTCTGAAGTATCAAGAATTAGTCTCTCCATACAGTGGCTGGAGGAAATAAAGAGGGAGGCCTCATCTGTAATTGCTCTAATGCATTAGACTAAACCCTCTTTGCCATTCAGGAAATATGAATCCCCTTTTGTTCTTGTATCTAACTTTATAATAAGTACTAATGCTAAGCTATTACCAGGCACTGGTTGGTGTTGGTAATCAGTATATTCCTAATTAGAATTAGAGCCCTTGAAGTGGAAGTAGGTGTTAGATACATAGCACCCCCCCAAAAAAAAGAAAGGAACACATTAATAAGAAATAAAAATTTCTTGATCAGAAAATAGGGTGCATGTTACAGAGTAGTTGAGGTCCGTAATATATTGGTCTCTTTCTTCTGGGGCTTCCAAGGGATTATCATGGAGAGCTATTTGTTTTTAGACTTGAACCCTAAGCCTACAGGAGCAGAACCCGTCTCCTGCATCAGTCTCCTCCAAGCCAGCTTCACCCTTATATACCATCTGTCGTGGCGGAGCCAGGTAACACTAATGCTGAGAATAAAATCGAGCAGCAGGTCCTCTGTAGTAAGTTTTTTTTGGTGGTTTTGCAGTTGTTGTGGTTTAAAGAAATCTAAAATTTCAAAGAATATTTTGCTTAGTTACTTTACTTAATAGAGCTATATTAATGTTACCTCCCAGTTTAATGTGGTCCATTAGAGAAAAGTTGGAAGTGTTTGTTGCTTCTATCCAGTTCTGGGGAGGTACATTACAATGTGCTTCGATCTAGAGAACGTACAGCTGATTGGTACACCCTGAAATTGTCATGACAGTGAGCAGCTATGTTCAAATTTATGTTAACAGTAAGATGATACACCAGAGGACACTCCAAATGGTATATTCTCAAAGTAATTCCTGAGATTGGGTGAAGGAGAGAGGGAAGCTATTATCTTTTTCTTTATGCAAAGACCTATTCTAGTTCATCTGATTTAGTTGATGGCTGTATTATAATCATTCCCACTTAAGAGATGAGGAGATGGTGCTCAAATATATTAAATCATTTGTCTCTTGATATACAGACTGAAAATGATAGAACTGAAATTTGACCCAAAATTTGTCTCTCTGCTCACTAAGAGATACATATTAATCTTTTCTTTGCTTTTTGAGCCAAGAATAGCGTAACTAAGGATAGCAAAATACATTAGATCCAGATAGTGGAACCTGAAAAAATCCTTAAAAAATGATAATTTTTTTAAAACCGTTTTCCCAGATATATATGAGCAGAAAAAACCCTCTATTAGCAGGAGGCAGTCCTAGAATTAAGGATGACAAATCTATAGCCATGAAGGCAATGAAGGAACATGGAAGTCAAACCAAGTTAACAGTGGATATTCATCCTCTGTGGAAAAGTGATGCATGAAAATTCCTTCTCATTCCCAAAAATCCCCCAATACTCATGAAAAAACTAGAGCCACATTTTGGACATTGAGAGATAAGGATGACCTTAAAAAGATGGATGTGAATGTCTAAGAGGAAAACCAGGAGTGGATAGTGTCACAGCTATGAAAAGAGAGCTGTCATGGGGGTTAACAGGGTGAGTATGAAGAAATGTCAAAGACACCAGGAAATCCAGGAAGATGTGGACAGATGAGGGTTCCTGAAATTTGTGAACACCAATGTCAGTGGTGATCCGGGAAAGGGCTTTTTGGGTATAGTGACAAGAAGAGACCGTACAGGTGGGTCAGTAGAGTGTGTGTGTGTCTGCTCTCACTGCCATAACAAAATGCTGCACACTAAGTGGCTGAAACAGTAGAAATTTTTTCTTGGAGTTTTGGAGGGTGAGAGGTCTAAGATCAAAATGTCAACTGGTTCAGTCCCCGGCTTGCACACAGCTACCTTCCAGCTGTATCCTCACATGGCCTTTCCTGGTGCATGTACATTGACAGAGAGACTGTGTGAGTGTGAAAGAGAGAGAAAGACAGAGAGAGAGAAAGAGAGAGAGAACACAAGTGTTCCTCTTCTCAATAAAGCCACTAATCTTACTGTCACAATCTCATCTAGCCCGAACTACCCTCCAAAGGCCCCATTTCCAAACACCAACCTAGTGGGTGCTAGTGCTTCAACATATGAATTTGAGAGTAACACATTCAGTTCATAACAATGGACAACTCATTTGAAAAGTTTTAATGTAGGTAGGAACAGATAATCTCAATGTTGCCCAGAGACAGTTTTTTGTTTTGCTTTTAGGATGGAGAGGAAAAGAGACTGCTGACCTAAAAATGGGTTTAAGCCAATAAAAAGAGAGCAGTAGATAATTCAGCAGAGAAGGAGAGTTTGAGAAAATGCAATTAGTCTCCAGTGTGGGAACTCTTACTCAAGTGTTGTAGGGTTGTTTATAGCCCTAAATTCCCAGATGAATTCTGATTGTCCCAGTTGAGACACTAATCCACTAGATTATCTTAGTTTCACTGTCATGCCTGCCACTTACCAGCCTATTGACTGGAAAAATACCTGATCTCAGCTTGCTCATCTATAATATGATGAATAATAATGATATATTATAATCAAGTAGCCTGCTAAGTACAGGTGCCATACAAGTGTACTGGGTACATGTCTGGTCCATGAATATGAGGTCAATTTAAAGAGTTAGTCAGGTTAGAGAGGTGGCCAACTGTATATTACACACTATAGTACACAATGTTGGGAGGTTCTACTGTACGTTACACAGCCTTGATGTGCTCAGGTGATGGTCCATGAGTATTTTCTCAGCCCTCTTCTCAGTAGCTTCTATAACCTAATCTAATCTATGTCTTGGTGATACCAGACTTTTGTCTTTAAGGGTTCTTGGTCTCAGTGATTTGAAGAATGAATCCACAGACACTGATCAGTGGTAAGACAGAATTTATTTACAGAAAAGAAAAATATATAGAAATACCAAAGCTCCTGGCAGAGAGAACCCAGGTGGGAAAAAGAGCTCTCGCTCCCTCCATTTGTCTCTCTTTGGGCTCTTTGCTCAGGGGTATATATAGTCACATGGGTTGTTTAGCCAGAACTCAGTTGTTACATTTAGGACTTGTGGGTTCTCTAAATTTACATTCAGTGGAACTCAGTTGTTACTTTTAGCATCACGGGGCCCTAAACTCAGTTAATGAATGGCCACAAACCTTTTAGTTCCAGCCTGGGAAACTTACATGAAATTGACCAGGCCTAGAAAAATTGGGGTGGTGGGTTCAAGACCCTGCAGCCAAAACTGCAAAAAAAAAAAGAAAGAAAAAAAGAAAGAAAAGAAAAGAAAAATTGGGGTTCCCCATTCAGCGGGAAGTGCAAGGAGAGGGAGACCCCCAAGGTGCTGGTGTCTCCCCAGCAGTTGTCTGGCCCCTCTGGCTACTGGAGCCTTCTACAGCCCACCCCGCCCAAATACTCCAGCCCGCTGATTCCGCTGCCAGCTGCCACTGCACCAGAACCACCACGGCTTATGCGGCAGGTCCTCCAGCTTAGCTCAGCTGGCTGGGGCGCCACCTGTCCTGTATCACTGGCAGATGATGCTTACGGCAGATGCCAGTAAGGAAGTAGTTTGTACAGTGTCTGTAAAAGTAAGGAAGGAAAGCACAATGATTTTCTTCTTGTTGTTGTTACCACCACTCCTAATAATGCAACTAAAACTTTCTGGTTACACTATCTGTCGAGCAAAGTGAAAGTAATGATGATAAAATATTAGCTCTAACATAATACAGCTTATGTAGAGTTGAACGGAGGCAGGAATAACGGCAGTGCACAGCTATGGTAGAGGTGTCCCTGAGGTAACTGCCATCAGAGCACAGTGGAAGGGGAATGTGGAGATGGCAGCCAGGAAGGTTAAGCTACTGGGATACAGGTTCGAGCAGTTTCTGCCTATAATTTAGGCCTGTCTACTTTCCCCAATATAATAACTGCCTAATAACTGAATATGTACTTAGACATACCAATACCTAGATATATAAAATATATCTTATAATTAATATCATAGCCAATGGAATTGCATAAATTTCCTAAGATTTCAAGCATAAATGAATCAGCTTAATAGTGGCACATGCCAATGTTCAGAAAGCATTAAGTAGTTCTTATCTGAAGGTTATGTGTGTTCTTCCGATGTTTTCATTTTTGCTAACTCCAGTCATGTGCTGCACTGTGATGTTCTAGTGAGAAGTGGATGTATGTATGATGGTGGTTTCATGATTATAATATCATATATTTAGTGTACCTTTTCTGTGTTTAGATACACAAATACTTACCACTGCAGTGGTAATATTACCAATATTACGGTGGCCTGGAGTATTCAGTACAGTCACACTCTGTACAGGTCTATTGTCTAGGAGTAATGGACTATCCCATAAAGCTTAGGTGGGTAGGCTATATTATCAGAGTTTTGTAAGTAAGTGATATTTGCATAAATGATACGTTTCTCAAAATACGTTCCCGTCATTAAGTGGTGAATGACTGTATACACGGTTAGCCAGACACTGGACATTATTTACAAAGTTTTAAACAGCTTATATTACGATTATTTTAATAAGCATATACACGAAGACAGAGGCACGCACACCAATATACTATGCAAAATGGACATGGGCCAAATAGTTGTAAATTAGGCAACATCATTACCAGCTGTGTCTTAAAAACCATGCTCCTAGTTAGTGTGTGTGTCTGTGTGTGTTTAACAAGCTAAGGGGTTTTTTTTTTGTTTGTTTCAATTTTTGATTAACATTAGTCAGGATTTTAACATTAGCAGCTCTTAAGGCTGATTATGCTTTGGACACCTTAGGATGTCAATCCTCTCCTCAGGCAGTCTGATGTATACCAGGGAGCCAAGAGGAAATACCTTGATTATAAAGTTATCCAGGTTATTTTCAAATAATTGCAAGTAAACAGGAAGCAATGAACTGACATTCTCAAATATTAGAAAAAAATGTGGTCCTATTGTTTCTCTGATTTGCAAAGTTATTATAGCAATTACTGATTATTTATTAAAGGGCTGTTTAATTCATACAAGCAAACTTTTCTTTCTGCTTGACGAGAGTTTTCTTTTGCTTTTGGCCATATCAAGGAATAGTCAGCCCACACTATGTAAAAGGGACTCATAGTATAGGACCTGTGTATATCAGGTGGGGCTAGCCTATCCGCCAAATTCTGCATCTCTTAAAATAGGATGCACCTGCTTTTAAGGTCAGATGACTTAGATTTATAATGGGAGGAAAAGGCCGATGGGATTTAATCTAAGTGATGGCATGCCATCTCCTCTGTGTTTAATGCTTGTCTGCGAGATGATACTGACAATGCTGCCAGGCATGAAAGTTTATCTCTGACAGGAAGACAGGAAAAACAAACCACAGGGAAACACTGTAAGAGTCTTGGCTATATCATCGCGAGAAGGAAGTTTACAATCTTCAAAAATGCTTAGAAGATTAACGAGCAATATAAAGAACCAAGCTTGTAAGTATATACGCATTTTAAATGTTTAATCACACAACAGAAATGCTGCTAAAGAACTCAAAGAGATGTGATTCCCAGATGAAAATAGTTTCTAGCGCCATCCTGCTTACTTAGTAGCTGCCAAGCTGCTGGCTCCTTGAGGAATACCAAATTTTAGACCCATTCCTGCCCAGTTCTTGAGCTAAACTCAGTCATCCTAGAAAAATTCAGGCATTGCCATTTATATGGACCATGAGGCATCTAGAGTAAGCATATCCAGTGAGCCTGGAAGAGTACACAATGGCTTTTGCCTGTCTCCTGCTTTATTATAAAGTAGAGCGGATCAAAGTACTGATATTCCCGCTATGTTGTAAGTGATGAAGGGGCCAAAGTATGTAATGTGCATAATGTAGCTCTTGCTGTACAGGGAATTATTCTATATCTGTAATGACCTAATTAATGTGACTCCCACTGAGGGCCTAACCTAGTTTCTCTATCACAATACTCAGAGAGGAGCTGCTGGATAACTGGGAGGTCCGCACTTTAAGAAGATGTTAGAGGCATTTCAGATTAACAGAAAGGTTTTCACTAGCTTTACACCATCATTACTGCAGAACAGCACCCAGACACAAAGATCTCAGTTCCTTGGACAGTGGACTCTATGTCTTTCTTATTTATATTCCTCTTATTCATATTAAATCTGAAGTCTCAGGAAAAATAAATATGACATTCTTTTTGGGAAAGCATTATGTAATAGTTTATGATTTATGTGTCAGTGTGGATGCTGTTAATCTGTATAGTTCAAACATGGGATAACATTGCATTCAAAAGCCCATTTCAGCAGCCAGCTCCTGCTGCCACCATTTCTAAGTGACAAAAGCAACAACTGATAACTCTTGCCCATATATACGTATATCTATATTTCTGCTTTATATTCCCCACTCACCGATTTTTTTTGTGCCTTTTCCTACACTTTCCAGAGCTCAGTTTGCTTCTCTTCCCCAGGAAGGCCTCCTTTCACGCTTCCTCTTCTTATTTTATCTTCCCCTTTTCTTTACATTTTTTGTTATAATTGATTTTCGCTTAGCTACCACTCTTATATTCTGCTTCCTGGGTTCTCCCCATTTCTGTTTATTCCCTTAAGTCTTCATCTTCAAAGTCTGGTATTTGGTCTACAAATGACAAATTCTCCCTGTGGTTACAGGGTGAGGCAGGCAGGGAGACTTGACTGGGTATTATACTCATTATTAGCAGAAAACAAGCCACCGGGGCCATAGGATGGGGGACCTGGAGAGACATGGGGATGGCTGGGTAGTTATTGTTACAAGGATCGTTAAGTCTTAATATTTTGTTTTGCAGGTGAAGAAACTATGATGTAGAATATTAACCTTCTTAGCTTATGCAAATATGACTAATATTTCACCAGTTCCAGTCTGTCCAATTCTTTCCTGCCATTGTGAATTTTCCATGTTAGTGATATTTGCTTGGAGATGATGTTATAAGAGTTATGAAAGCCATCAGATTAATCCAATTAACTTGTCACTCTATTCCAGTCTGTAATTTATACACTGACTGGTCTCAGCATAGACTCACTTTATGTTAATTTTAAATGTCAGTAAATAAAATATTTATTTGTACCAAAGTAAAAGTAATGTAACTAAATAAATGAACTTACATTTAACCAGGAGCTCTTTTGATAAAATGTGGAAAGACATTTTCTGTCTGAATGCGGAAAGATCTCATAGGCGTCAACACAAAAAGCAGAACCAGGGTTATTGGGAAACGGAGTGACAGCAGACATCTCTCTCTCTCTCTGTCCCTGTCTCCCTCTTTTGAGCCTCGCATGGTCCCTTATCACTACTGTATGTATTTGCTTTATTTTCGTCTGTCTGAAGACAATTTTCTTGCTATTCTATGTGCAAACATCTCACCTTGACAACCTTCAAATGATATTCTTAGTCTCCTAAGTCAACATGACCTTTAAAAACAACCACACAACTGAGCTTATTTTAATTCTCTATTTTAAGCCCAAATAGCTGTGCTCTAAAAGTTAGTCATTTGCTATCATGGGTTTCCAAACCCTTTCTGCTGCACATTAGATGCGTAAGAGTTGTCTTGGGCCACACAGTAATTACACAAAACACTAACGAAAGCTGATTAGCACAGAAACTAGTCCATGTATACTTTTCATGATGTCTGACACCATAGATAAGCAATAATGTCCTCACAAAATCAGCATGTGGCCCACAGAGCCACAGATTGGACAGCCCTATTAGAGCTGCTCCTCAGAGCTAGGTGTAAACGAGGTTTACTTAAAAAAGTGCAGACAGAAGTAAAATGACAATGCTTATACAATGGTATAGGACAGAACAAATATATGTATGAGAAATCAGGTGTCTTTATGGTATAACTAAACACCTAATTCCCACTTGGAATATTTTGGTTGCCTAGCTAAATATTCCAGTTTTTAGTAGCCAGATTGTAGTGAAAATTTACTGTAACAGTCCTTTCTTGGTCACTGAGTATGGAAATATGTTAGATTTAGAAGTTTTTGCAGTAAATATCAATGGAATTTAATGATACAAAATATTGGTAAAGATAATTTATATCATTTACTTCAAGTGTTATTGTCTAGAACTGTAAAGAATCTAAATTCTACCCCACCTGAAAACCAGCAAGTTAGCTTGCCGTAAATTCATGGATAATGTCAGGAGGTACGAGATTCCTTGATCAGAGACAAAGAACTTTTCTACTCACAGCAGTAGTGGTAACCAGAATATCAGAATTTGTTAATGTTTTCTGAGCCTCAATTCCCATATGTTAATGCAAGAGAGACAGGTGACATCTGACGTGCTGTGCTGTAGGGAAGGAATTCTTAGCAATATAAAATAACCTAACGCTTTATAATGGGCAGTGAGCCTACCTGACAGTCAACTCATATGGAGATATTATCTTTCTTATACTTGGCAGAAACAAACCTGCCTTATTTTTCCAGAGAGAAGTACTACCTTTATATCCCAAGGCTACTTTCTATGCAAACATTTTTAGCAGATAGTTCAGAAAAAAGGCAATAATATGTGTGCCTACAAAACCTTCAGTAGCAGAGAAACCCTGAGAGAATTGTGTTTTAACCAATCATGAGATTATCATTTTTGGAAGAATCAATATAATCTTTAGAAACATGCAAACTCATGTGAGAAAATGGAAAGAAGATACCACAGCATAAGAAATAAATTATTGCTAAGTTTTATTCAATTAAGTCCTAAGATCTTCTTCCTAATCAGTGAAGGTTTTAGTAAAAGATGTGCTGAGGAAATCCATTATTTTGTGGTGCATTTAGCTTAAATTAATCTTGAGAGAAGTCCATATGGCATCAAAAAGTCTTTTTTCACTTATGTTAGCTCATTCTTAAGACAAAAGCTTCGTGAGAAATAGATAGCTTTACTTCCTTTTCAGTTGTCAGAGGAGTTTTATCTATCATCAGGAGTCCATGTGATCTTTAAAAGTTGGAGTTCATGTCAATTTCTGATTCATAAATGTTTGCTGATGATTGGTCAAAATTTAAATAACCAAAAAATAATGTCTTTCATGATTCCATTACACGTCATGTGCTCATATTTAGAATGTTCTAATGACTGTAGGAATAGACAGAACAGGCCATTTTTGTCTTGACTGGAGGAATGTGGAAGGGGATAGAGCATAAAGTGGCCCACTGGCCAAGTCTTTAGGACTACCTAGAGACCTAGATCCCAAGTCTTCCTACTTCTAGTCTTGGTATTTGGCTGATATTTTCTCAAAAATGAACAACGTGAGCCTGTCACTTCAAGCAAAACAACGGGCAGTATTTGTTGCCAATGATAAAATCTGATGTTTCAAACAAATATATCAAATTTAAAACTTAGATTTGACACCTCTCTAATATTAAAGACTTTTCTAATGTGATTTGTAATAACATATACATGTAAATGGGATTACTTTGTACTATGTAAATAAACACATCACTATTTGGGACATCTTTTAACTCAGGGTCCCAAAGTTTTCTAAATACCATTTCATGATGTTATGAAATCATGCCTGGATAAAGAAAAGATTCATACAAAATGAAAAGAAAAATAATTGAATATGGAAAACAGGCTAATGAATTTAATATAACATAGTATAATGTTTACTTTCTGAGAATCTATGAAGTCAGAGAACCTCAACATTAGCAAAGATCACAGGTTGAGTTTGGGTATAGTGTTAATGAAAAATACACACGATTTTTGGAAAAAGCTATTGAAATCCTCTTTGATTTTCCCACTACATATTTGTTTGAGGCCAAATTTCCTTCATACAGTTCACCAAAGCCAGAATATTGAATACAAAAGCGGATGAGAGAATCTGTCTTGTATTCGCTGAGATATTAAAATAATTCTTTTCTAAATGTAAGTGATGAATTCTTTTCACTAATTATTTTGTTTGGGAAATTATAGCTGTTTTTCATAAATAATGTTATTATATTTAAATGTTTTTGTTTGAGTACTGTTACTTTTAAATGAATTAATAAACATTAAAATAGTCTCAGTGTGAATTTCTAATATTTTGAATGCCAATAGATATAACCCATATACAAAACAGCTTTTGGAGGTCTTCAATGTATTTTAAGAATGAAAGAAGATTTAAGGACAAAATTTTGGTAAACCTCTGATAAAATCTGAACTGCTCTTGAAGGCCGGTTCTTCAATGTGGATGGAAGATTCTAGTAGAGCTCACTTTTGTTGTGTCTGTGTTTTGTGATTTGAGGACCAATCGCTGTATTCCCAGTACATATCAGATGTGAATGGAAAATAATCCAAGGTAAGTGGCATACAGCTGGACTTTTAGAAATTTCACTTTTTCATAAGATAGATAGATTTTCGACAATCTCTGCCTCCATCTAAGCAGTCCTTAGTATTTATTACACATTTACACTTGCAGAATGCAAGCTCATGTTCTGTAATGACCTGCCCTTTTGGTTGCCTAAGTAACAGTGAGGTAATTTTAATACATCGTGAAGATTCAGAATTAAAATTTTAAATTAAGATATCTACAAAAGATATTCATTAGTGGAAATCTGTGAGGAGTCCTTCCTCATCAGTAGGTGAGTTTCCAAATTTGAAGAGAAAAATACAATTTTCAATCTATAAGAACTTAAAAAGAGCATTTGTGTTCCTTTTACTAACAAATACACTTACTGGAAATGAGGAGAGGGAATATGGAATGTTTGGAAAATTCTTGTGACAATCCCTCTTGCCCAGAAGTCATGATCACTTATCTTTGTCACCAAGGAATGCATAAAACGTGAGGCAGAAAGTTGTGATTGGAAACTACTTCGGGGCACCAGCTCTGTCCAAGAAGTACTGGTCCCTTCCCCACTTAGAAGAAGTCACCCAGATTTGTCACTGTTAACATGTAAATCCTTGTTTACTGGCTCCTCACTCAAATGATCAGGGCGATGATAGATTCCTTAGTTGTTAAAGGAAACGTTTTGGAAATCAGGTAAAGAGCAAAATTATTTCAGATCGTAACTGAATGTCTAGGATAGAAAATTAAGGCAAAGTTAACTCTTTGCTGTAGTTTCCATCTTTTGATATCTCGAAATTCATCTCATTGCAAAGCACAGAATCAAATTAAGGTATAAGTACAGGAAAAAGAATCATTTCTTTTTCCACATCCTAGGACAACATTATGGTTTGCTAAAATATATACACGCTACATAATTTAATTTTGTTATTTTGATGTCAAAAATACAGGATGTTTGTTACAGAATGACTAGTTCTAGTTGTAAATAGAAATTGACAAACTGCAAGTTGACTTTTTCCATTTGTACTTCTGATTTTATTATTCTTTATTTTTTTTCTGAATTTGATGCATTGTTCTTGAATGCTTCTTATCCTATAAAATTTAATTTTAAAAACTGAAACAATTTTATTTTTATTCCTTCGCATAGTCAAGAAGTTGTTTAGAAAATGAAAAAGTACAAAATCTGGCATTAAGGAGTTACCTCCCTGAAGGACAAGAACAATGCATTTTAGACAGGAGGATCTGGATGTGAGAGGGCCTTAAAGGATAGAGGGATACCCCAGGTCAGAACGCTTTGGGGGATCTCCCAACAAGGTCAGAAGCACTGAGTGTGTAATAAGCGGGGGGCACTACAGCAGCCATTATCTTCCCTCTGACAGAGAGGCTCGCTGACCTCGTGTGCCAGCAAATGGAGAGGAAAACTCTGCACCAAGATGTAAATTCCCCATACAGGTCCCTCATGAATATCTTGTCTCCAGGATTCAGGCCAGTGACCTGGAAAACCAGGTTCCTCCCCAATCAAAATGACAGGCAGAGTTGGTTTCCTGTTAGGAAGACCACGAGGTGTGTAAAAAAATTATGATTTCTGAGGGGAAAAAAATGAGATGTCACACAGAGCAAAATATTACTTTCAAATGGCCCTCCACAGTTCTTTTGAATGGCAGCTGTTAAGAATTCAATTGTGTGTGTGACACGCTGGAATCCAGAATGGAAGTTCTGTTGGGGGGCAGGAATGAATGGAAATTTTCGATTTAAATACTCATTTGAGAATATTTGAATATCTGTCATTCTTTATAGCCTAAAGGTTAATACTTGAAAAATAATTTCCATTAGTAACACAAATTCTAACCTTGTCAAATCCTGTTATGTAATGCATCAGTGCTGAAATGCATATTCTGGCAAAACTGCACTACTAAATATATATTCTTGGTTTATAGACAATGTTTCCCTCCCCTCCAGGAGTTTCCTTGATTTATCAATTAAATGTTTCTGGAAGATGGATTAGAAATACGTTTATCTTTATGGTTAATATAAACTAATCATGAATCATTATAGTTTTTAATATAGAAAAGATTGAAATTATGAAAAATAGTATTATATATATCAATGAAAGAGGTGTCTAAAATATGCACAGAAAATATGGCCTTTTAAAAACATTTTATTACATATTGTAGCAAAATGCCTCAGGTTTGGGTTCTATTTTGGAAAGCATATTTATTTAAAATAGTCTATTGATTCCTAATAGTATATTTTTCCTACTTTGTAAGTTTTTAATAATAACTTGCAAAGCTCCAAATGAATTAAGGTAAGTGAATGGTTCTGCCACACCATAACTGACTCAAAGCGATGAATCATGTATCAAATATAGCATCAGTCAGAGCCAAACCTCTCCTGATTTTTCCCCAAGAACATTATTTATTCTATGTACGGTAAATTATAATTTCAAAAAGAGGTATTGGTATTTCTAGTTTATAGAGATGTACATATACATAAAACGTTTCCTGGAAAAATGATATTTTATTCAATTTTTTTCCTTTTATTAAGTCACATACACATAGATCATGAATACATTTGTGCTTTTGTGGGGGTACACTGTGTTGATTTTTTAAATACAATTTGGAATGGTTACATCAAACTAATGTAGCTTTCACCTCATTTCCTTAATTATTGTCTTAAGGCATTTACGTTCTATACCTGGTAGATTTGACTTGTATCCTTACAATATACTCCATAGGTGTGGTCCCACTGTTTACCCTCCCTCTCTCAAACCGTCAAACCTCCTCTCTCCCCTTCACCCCCCTCTACTTCTCTCCTTCATCTCCTCCTAGGCTATAGTTGTGATCTATCTTTCATCAAGAAAATGTGAATAATTATAAATTGGTTTCATAAAAGTATTGAGTACATTGCATACTTTTCTTCCACTCTTGAGATACTTTAATGCCCTTTATTTTAAAACTTTTTTGCTAATGTGGTGATATATAAATCAATTATTTAAAAAGACATTTTCCCTTTCTATAAATACCTTTTTGCCTGATTTATTTTTAATTTTAAAGTAAAATTGTATATATTTATGGTGTACAGCATGCTGTTTTGGTACACGGATACATTGTTGGATGTCTAACTTGAGCTATTTAACAAATGCATTACCTCACATACTTATGTTTCTCTAGTGAGCACATTTGATATCTGCAAGCACTTTATAAGTATACATAAAAATGCACCTTTTAAAAACAACTGTGATTGATATATAATCATTGCACATATGTAAAATATGTTTCGATGCATATATAATTGCATACTAATCACATTAGGGTAATCAGCATATTTATTATCTTAAATATTTATCATCTTGCTGGAATGAGGCCATTCAAAAATCTCCCTTCTAGTTATTTTGAAGTAAACAAGACATTGTTAACTCTATTCTTCCTACCACACCACAGACCTCTCTGACTTGCTTGTCCTATCTAAGTATAGATTTGGACCCATCAATCCCCCGTCCCCCTCTTCCCTTCTCTGTTAACTACCATTCTATACATTAATTCTGTCAGAACAACTTTTTAGATTTCATATGTGAATGGGGTCATAAGGTATTTGTCTTTCTGTGTCTGACTTACAGCTCTACTTTTGAAGTCACAAAATCATAATTTGAAAGATAAAAATAAAAACACATATTTTGGGAGCTGTCACTAGGAAATTTATACATGCACAAAAGCACACACATGTGCACACACACACTCTCCCTCCCCCTTTTTATTTCAGCATGAAAGTTCTGTTTTATATCTGGCAGTTTTCTCCCTTTTTACATTTTTGTGTTTGGTATAATAAGAATGTAAATTACATTCAGTATTGTTATAAACCTTTTCCCAGATTTGCAAATTCTGTTCCAAAAGATTTGTTCAACATGTAGAAGTATTGGGTCTCCACCTTTGATAGTAAGAGTAAGAATGACTGGTTTTGATGTTTTGAAGTTGTTACGAGCCATTTTTAGAAAACTGCAATATAAATTTGCACACAGAGCTTAGACAGAATGAATATGTTAATAATGAACTCCAGCCATAGATTGCACAAATTATCATCAATTGTGCATGAAATTTTTCCAGGCTATTTGTTCTGAAAATAAGTATTAAATTATGCATTCATCTTGGATTCAGGCATAAAAATGGGTTTTCACAAATATTTTCAGATGGTAATTTTTGTGTGTGCAAATACTATGCAACCTTGTTATATGGGGTTTTCACTTTACAAGATTAAAATCAAACATATAAACTAGTGCATTGAGTATCACAAAAGTACAGGTAGAATTTTTTTTATAATATCATCACTTTATTAAAAATATGGAACGCTTCACGAACTTGCGTGTCATCCTTGCGCAGGGCCCATGCTAATCTTCTCTGTATCGTTCCAATTTTAGTATATGTGCTGCCGAAGTGAGCACACAGGTAGAATTTTTTGCCACTCTTAAATTATACCCTGGCATAGCCCGATTGGCTATTGCTTATAAACTACTGTAAACTTGCCATCTATTTGCTTCTGTGTCACTAAAATGTACCTTCAATCTAAGGAAACTATAGTTAAGCATTCATTCTCAGTAAGTATTATATTGGTGATATATAGTTTCTCTGGGTTTTGAAAAGGACTTTAAAATGTGAGAACTACATTCACCTTCCTCATAATCACATCAAAATATCTAATAAATTCATATAAAAACTAATTTTAATTGCACTTTTAGAAAAATTTAATATGAAACGAATAAAAAAGTAAGACAAATGTCTTTCTCTTTTTCACTAGAACTAAAAATTTCCTAATCTAAGATTTTCACTTTTACTGATGATAGCCCAAACGAAATGTCCAATTTAGCTGATGTTGAGATCTTCATTGTTCATTACCTGAGTTGGAGTGAGAGGTGATGTTTTCATATGATAGTGCTGAAGATCCTAAGCATAGACCTGGAAGAACATTTTCTCTTTGCCACTCCATTAATTGTACATTGAAGAAAGGGTAGTGAACTTGAAAGCAGATATAGATAAATAAGGAACTTTGTTCTTGAATAAGGAATGGGTGAGAGACCTATCATAATAGCGCGGATAACTGGATACTCTCAGAGCTGCAGACCTCACCTGCTCACTCTCAGTGTATGGGAATCAGCTTCCACTGCACCTTAGCAATCTGTTACTGAGGAACGTGTGGGTTGGCACCAACCGTAGGAGCGCAGTATGGTCTTTTTATTGCTGGCTGAAGAAGCTCTCAAAGTGGTAGCAGAGGTGCCCAAAGGCCCACAGCTGACTTCAGTGGCTTCCTGATATACATGTTTAGACTTCAGATCGTACTTCAAAGTTTATTATAGCCCAAATGGCAAAAATGCAGCTATATTTTTTCATAATGAAAACAAATAACTGAATAAGTGAATATAGTCTTTGCAATGGTCTAATTCAGCTGAAATGCCTGCTCATTTATTTAGTGGGTGGAAATACCTTAAACAGTCTTGATGTTGTATCGACACTTCAAAAAGACATTTCACAGGCTCAGGGAGGCCGTACGTTAAAATTACAAAGTAGGTAAAATTTGTCACTGGTATCATCAGTTTTATAACCCATACCTAATCCCCCTTATTTTTTTTTTCCATGAGAATGAGTGTTCCCTCTGACTTCCCCGACTCATTCACGCCCCCCACATCCTTCCAAAAAATCCATTGCTTCCCTACCTGTGACCTGCACTCTCTGTGCTGGCTTCTGAAGTCAGCCCGCTCTAGGCTGTATTTACCCTTTCCTCAGATTGATGTTCATCCCTAGGTGGCTGTCTTTGCTAAGGATTGTTTGACTGGAAGAAATTGAAACCCATCAAACTAATCTAAGCAAAGTGGGAATGGCCATCTGTCCAAAGCCAGGAGCAGAAACTGTAGCCATGCTTTACGTGGAAGTGGAAAAAAAAATGGAAAGGCATCTATGATAAAAGCAATTATGCCCTCCATCTGTTTCTCTCAGGGATAGCATGTGTGTGCATTTCTTCCCGTTATTTTCTCTTCATTTTCACAGACCACCCCCCGCTTATTTGGAGAGGATAGCTCATTTTGACTTGCCCCACAAAAGTGACCTCTGTTTTTGAAGCTAGTCACTTTACAAAATATTTGATTGACCTGATCTCTAAGTATGCCAATTGCAGTTTTCTCAGGGAATCTGATGGGCCAAATGTAGCCCCCAGGTTAGGCGTCTGGCCCTGAATTAATCAACTATATCCAGAAAGAAGAGGGAGGTGCCACAGTGTTGAAGAGGGAGGACAGGAGAAAGGCTGGGCCATGAATTCACAAAGTCGCTCGGAATGTTTTTTTGGTGCATGTGTGTGTTCATTTTGGTTTGGTTACATTTGTTTTTTTCCCTAAGCAACAATGTTGCCTTTTTAAAAAATTAAGATATTTTTAGGCATATTGAAAAAATAATCAGCATAAATGTGTTCAAAAAGTGTTAGTTATTTTCTGGTAAAGATAATCTGCTTTTTAGAGCTCTATAGAGCTCGAGCATAACTTCAAATTCTCCCAAGAGACTGAATGAAAAGTAAATGAAAACATCTGGATAGAAGATAATTGTTTATGGAGGAGCTTTTGGCCAACTGGGGAGGCCTTCCCAATGTAAAAGGGAGCACACATCATTTCAAAGGTTATATGTAGGGAAAATGAAACCGCCTCGTGGCCAGACATAGCCCACAGACTGCCATTCTGTGATTCCCATTTTGAAAGCTCTGCAGTAATTCAAAAGGATGATTCTAATGGTTGTTCCACTTGGCATTTTGAAAATCTGGTGGAAAAGGTAACACTCCTTTGTATTCTTCCTGTAGTCATTTTCTATATGAAAAAGTTCTGTATTAGGAGTTCGGACACCTGGATGCCATTCTCCATTTTGCCATTTATAGGTGTTAAGATTTAACGTAGGGTGGCTTCATCTCTCTGGGCTCATGGGAAAAGGGTGAGTACTGAATGGCTGACAAACTCAGCTCATCAGAATAACACATGGTGGGGAGTAGGGGTTAAAGTGTCAAAGTGAAGACCAATCATTTCAAGGTATCCGGGAGTGGTTCTCAGAAAAGTGTATTTTTTAAAACTCCCCAGACGCTTTTAACGCAGTCGTGATGGTGAGTGCCATTTAGGAAACTGACTTAGCTGATCTCTCAGTTCTGACTATCAAAGAGACTAATATTCTAAGACTGACCTTTCCTCATGGGCTGCTCTGCTTGAAAAGGAATCCGGGGTTGCCATATTGAGGAAAACCAGACTTCCCTTGGGATAAATTAACACATCTGCCATTATTTTCTTCAGCGGAGGTTAGTATGAAGGATTTCTGCTTGTTGTTAAAACTTGCCTCTGCTAGGGATCAATCGACTCTTCTCTTCAACCATTAAATCTTGATTCCTGATTTATCATTCTGTTTTAAATTTACTATTTCCTATCTTTACACTGTCTATAATTTCCAAGTTCTCTTCTTAAAGTTAACTCCTTATTTTTGAATCCAAAAAAACACTTTGTACAACATGACCTTTCCCAGCTACGTTTCTCTAAATGCTTGTTTTCATGTGTACAATTCTTTAGTATGTTTCCAGCCTATCTTGCATGTAGTTATTATACATTTTTTATATTAAACTGCACAACTTAGTTCATTTTTTTGTTTTTTTTTTTTTTTACCTCATTAGATTTTATTTTCATGGGGCAGAAACCATACTTCATTTCTTTATTATTAGGCCCCAAGCCATTGCCTGAAAATAACGTGCACATCTGCATAATGTGTGAATTATTGACCTAAAAACTGTCACCATCATCACCTCCATCATTATCACCATCATTACCCCCTCCCCACCGTCACTACATGCATATGAGAGCCTTCTGTGCATCTTTTCATTTATTTTTCACAAGAACATAATAAAAGAGGGTCACCTATTTTTTCTTTTTTCCCCCCTAGACAAGAAATTTGGATACTGTACAGCAAGAAATAAATGGACCAAGGTCAATATGTTGGTGAGCAGCAGAGCCAGAGTCTAAATCTAGCCTGACTTTGGAGTCCAAGGTCTTAACCACAAAGATATACTCCCTCCAACATTTATTACAGTTGCTCTACGGTCTGAAGAGAAGATTTGTTAGGCTGCTTTAGAGTCAAGGTCACCAAATAATTCACAAAAAGAGGAGCAACAGAGACATTTGTTGCTTCCCACTCACCAGTCACACAACCCTAGATTTTGTGTCCTTGTCTCCTTTTCACCTTCATGGCCACATCTATGTGCAAGCTCTGGTCTAGGCAAAGTCACAGTGATTATGGTTTATGTTGTGAAAGGCAGGATGAAAACGAGCTAGTCTGCCAGTAATATGTCAACCAGTATATTAAAACAGCCAAGCAAACAAATAGACACTCCAGTTTCACATAGCAGTCATAGCTCATGAGTGGAAAAAGGAGAAAATATGGTGGTTAATTCATAACACTTAGCGTTGTTGTGTCACAGATGTAGAAATTAACACCTCTCCTGCCATTGAAAAGCTTTGACCAGTTCTGGTCACCATTGTTTTGAATAGTCTGAGATGAAGTACGCTTTATGACTGGGACGGGGTCTCTATACCTGATACCTCTATCATGTATCCCTAAATCTGGTCTTTCCTGTGTATCCAAAGTTTCAAAACAATAAGAGCAAAAGCAGTAGCAGCAGAAACAGCAGCTGAAATATTGGGAAAGCATACTTTGCATCACATACTTTACATACTTCTGTTTCATTTCATCCTCAAAATGACCATATTAAGTCAATACAGCTTAATACTTACCACACTTCACAAGTGAGGAATGGTCTAGAGATAACATGTAAGTCAGAATTAACATGTAACCAGTAAATGGGCGATTTTGACGGATGAACAGAAGAAAGCCTGGTAGGTTTGTGGGGAAGACAACTCAGGTAAAGAGATTATCAATAAAACAAAGGTCTCATTTCAAAACCCATGATAATGACTCACTCTGTCCTAACTCTTGCCATTCTACCAAGTGTTTCACTGGCTTTTCCCCTTCACCTGGGTTGTGTTCCCCACCTACCTTTTTTTCTGGCTTTTTCTGCTTATCTTTCAAAAATCAGCACCACCATCTGGACAGCCTTCCCTGTCCACTCTTCTATATTCTTTCATAATGAGTTAACTTTCTTCTACTTATTTAGCAACACTCTATTATTGTATATGTCAAATCTTATTTTATTTTTTCTACAATGTTCTGTGAACTCTTCAAAGACAAGGATGGTATATGCTTAAGCTCTCAATACCCCAGAAAAGTGACCAGTTACTGTGAACACATAACCCATACTGAACGGATAAATGAATGAGCTGATTAACAAAATAATTTTCTGTAATTTTGAACTCACAGAATAATTGTAAAAATAGAATAAGGAATTGCCATCTACTCTTTACCCAGATTCATCAAATATTCAGTTTGATAAGTTGACTTCACCATTCTGTCCATCTTTGTCTTTCTGTCTCCATCCATATATACAGAGGGTACCAAAAAATGTATACACATTGGAATACTCAAGTCACATTTGACTTCCACAATTATAAGAGGTACAAGATATACAGTATAAGAAATGTTGTTGGTATATATTAAACATTATAATTTTAACACAGTTTTTTCTTTCTTAAAATGTGTATAATTTTTCACACCTTCTTTGTGTATATGTATGTATACACACACACACCCTTCCCATGGATGTCTCATACATATACAAGAAAGAATAGTACTTGTATCTAGAGCTACTATATCAAGATATTTAAATACAAGAGAGAAAACACAAGGTGCAGATATTATGTCCTTTTAATTCTTAAACGCTTTAGTGTGTATTATCAAGAACAAGGCCATTCTCTTATAGAAGTACAGAACAGTTATCAGACTAAAGAAACTTAAGAATTATTTAAAATGATACATTCATTACTTCACATCCACCTTTCAAATATAACCAGTTTTTCTGATGGTGGCCTTTACAGCTTTTTATTTTTAGTCCAAAGTCACTGTCTTCAGTTGTCATCTCTGTTTTAGACTCATTTAATAGGAAATAGTTCCTCACTTTTTAAAATTCTCATTCTTATTCCTTTGATATGTATTAGAATACATGCCGGTTGTATTTTACAATCACTGATGGTTTTGTATCTAATGTTTGGTCTGACTTTTGTGACTAGATTCAATTTATGGACTTTTGGGGAAAAAATTGCACAGAAATCATACTGTACTCTTCATGGCACATCATATTTGTAGATACATTTTATCAATAAAACATTGTTTCATTCTGTCATTGTTTGTTTTGTCCTTATCCATATTACTGGTGATACCAACTTTGGGTCAGTCCTTTAAGGTGGTATCCTCTGTTTCTTCACTTTAAAGAAATGGGCAATTGTTTCTGGGTAATTAACCTGTTACAAGTGAGAAGATATTTTGAAACCACATCAGTGTGGCTTTCATTGTACAAAATTTATTTTGGCTTTAGTTAAATACCATGATTATTGCACAATAGTGATTTTCTAATTTCATCATTCCTTAAACATTTAATAGTTGACATTTTACATTTGGAAAACTATTTATTTTTATGCTTATTAAAATATGCACTCATTTAAGTTATCAGTGATTTATAATCTGTATAAATATTTTTAAAATCATAACATGGTCATACATTTGGCCAGTGGGACATGCTTAAACCTTGTTTCTTTTGTATGTTCTATTGATAAAATTTTATACAAATGTCTTTTTGTTACTTCTCCTCATGTAAGAACTTTAATAGTCAAAACGATTCCATTGTTAAGAGATAGGGAACCAGCAAGGAGTTGTCGGGTTACTCATATCCAGTAGCAGCTGGCTGGGATAGTCCACTGCTTATTTATTTCTAGCTCTCTGACATCATCATATCAGCAGTTTGAAATCACCCATGGTCATGCTTTCCACAGAAGAGATGGTGGCTAAACATTTACCAGCATATGACTGGCTAGACACAAATTCAAATTCATTATCATTTTCTTGAGCAGAAGTTGGCATAGCCTTCCTTAAAACCTTGTGTCACATGTGAGTCTCCTGCTTTAAAACAGAGTCTTTAGGAGCAGGATGTCAGAATGAATGAGAGATAAACAGTAGTTGGGAGTGAATTATCCCACTGGTCATCCCTCCCCAACACGTAAAAGAGGAATCATAACCCTAGAGTCCTTTGGTAAAAAGAGGTCATTCCAACTCTATGAGCTTAGATGTGAGGTCTCAGAGGGCTGGGTGCCAGGAGCTGAAGAGGGCCCTTCTGAATGGGCAAATACAATTACCCAGCTTCAATGGATGTAGCTGCTATTTTAGGTTCACTGATTCCTCTTCCCTTCAACCTTGAAGCCCCAGCACCATGTCTTTGTCTGACTGCAGCCCATCACACAAAAGTGCCCCAGATAACTACAAGTTTAAAATGCTTGGTTGAATTTGTTCTGGAAAGTGGGGTCTCTATCAGATTCTTATTTAAAATGTGTGTGCCCAACTGGAACATTTATTTATCTCAGATTGATAAGCAAGCCTAGGCTTGTTTTCATCAGCTCCAAATTAGCTTTGACATGGGAATGTTGACACTACAACCTGGGCTCAAATTTGATCGCATGCTTTTACAGAAAGGGTGGACAGTAGCCTAGGATTTCTCTAATATGATGGTACTTGAATGTACTCTAAAACATAAATGTAATAACGTTTGAAAGGCTTGCTCTAACACTAAGAGGGGTTGTAGCATTCTTGAACAAATGCAGTTTTAAGTGGTCTGTTGTTCTCAAAAATGTAACCAGGAATACAGGAATATGGAAAGTTTAGTTATTCTCTTCCAAATCCAGACACAAAAATATCACTCTCCCTGTCTGCTGAGTGCAAAGGAAAATAGAGAGTATGAAAGATATATTTCAATATTTTTCTTTTTCTTCTTTATCTTATATAATATAAGCTATATTTTCTGTTTAAAAAAATAATTTCTAAAATAATGCAAAGATGAAAAAATAAAAATTTTATTTGATTTTCATTGTTATATGTAGGTTTGTTTTCTGACAAATCTGATTGTGATAACTGGAAGAATATTAAAGGCTGGCACCTGCTATTAAGTTGGAATTTTTGATGAGGTTCAAAGATGGATCTCCATGACCTGGAAAAATAAATCAGGGTCACCCATTGACTCATGCAAAGTCTTTTCAGCCATTTATATTACAATGTAATTATAGCAAACTGATGTAGCCTGGAAAAGCTGTAACCTAGTCACATTGATACATATGCATTGTAAGATGAATAAATGAAAAGAGGAAAAAAATATACAAAGGAAATTGCTTCTATTATTCATTAAGAGGAGGATCTAACTACTGCAAGCTACCTTGAACATTAGTTTCTGCATCCCCTTCCTTTGGTGCCATTCAGATTTTCTTGATTTACTTTAATTTTTCCAGTAATACCTGTTCATTATTATAATTATTATTACTTACACTTAAAATAGATTCATTATTTCACTTGATCTCAGAAATAAGCATTATTTCAGAGCTAAAATATTCTCTCTTATTATAATATTGGTGAAAATCTAAACATACATTGGATCTTATGCAGAGTGTATGTTGAGGTCTCCCATGCTGCCATGACTTAGGGAAACTGTGGAAGAAGGGAAATGCTCATATTTCCAGAAAGTTTTATTCTACTTTATCTTGGGTTTAGACTAAGTCCTATTACATCAACTTTTAGCTCCTTAGTCTAGGAATGGCAGTATAAAAGAGAGAGCCCAGAGAAGATTATGTGAGCCAGGGATCCAGTTTCTTGCTTGTAATATTTTCTAGCTTGGATGAAAATGGTTGATCTGCAGGCAGGTTGCCTGAAATTTTGAAGAGAATAGTCCAAAATTTATTGATTAAAAGATACTGTAATAAAGCAAATGATTAACCTTCTCATTGGTCCTAATCAAGAATGGCTCCTTTAATTGTTTATTAGTTGGGAAAAAAACAAAAGCAAAATGAACAAACATAAACAAAAACACAACAAAACCAAAAAACAAAAAAAGGTCAAAGAGCAAAGTTGTGGCGAAGTAGTATTGAGCCAAATTTCTGTTACTGGGAAAATAAGGCATAGAAGACATAGGTGGAGGGGGAATTTTCTTCCTCCCTAATTCCAGGAGATTCCAGTCCATTGCTGCAGTTCGCTTATTCAATAGATAAATGCAAGGCTTAAACATTGTGTGCATATTTGAGTCTCTTAAATCACATTTCTTTTTACAGATACCAGTTAGATATATGATGGAAAGCACAGTTTGACTCTTATTTAATAAGGATTTCTCCTTTCAATATGCATGAATCTTTTAATCTCAGGGTTTTGACTATGCTATTCAAGTTGCGTCTCCTAAAAGTTTACCCCTTAATCCAAGACTGTGTCAAGCTTTTCTTCACCTAGTTGGTGTTGTGAAAACCCTATGTGTGTGTGTATAATTTTCAGCACTATCCTGCTGCTAATGCCCTAGCATGGCCTCCTCATCCTAGAACATACTATTTGTCATTCTGGGAATATTATTTCATGTGTTTTTCTAAAATCTCAATTGAGAATCACTGAGTTAAAATAATATAATATTTCCTTTTGTAAAGGCATTCTTTTAAAGTAAAAAAATCCAATTTGATTTATAAACAATATGGATATTTTAAAAGAGAATTTGAGATTTTTAAGATTGCTTCTGGAAACTACTATTGCACAGAAATTAAACTTACTTTCTCTAGAGCATTATAGCCAATCTCAGATGTTAGAAAATAAAAAAAAATAAATTATTTTTTATTTCCTACTGATTAAATTTTGATGTCACATCAACCCTAATTGCAGACCATAACCTCAAGGGCGTGTTTTTATCTCTAGAAGACTACCAGTGATTTTAGATGTCAAAAAGATGATCCAGCCGTATTTGACTGGACAAAGGGGCCCACTTATTTATTTATTTATTTTCTCAAGAAAATTCATAATTCAGTGAACGTCATATTAAGCAGTGGGATAAAAGAAATGGATAAGCCAGAGAAATGAAGTGTATTTTATGTTCTATAAATATTTACACTTGTAAACTGTATAATGTCAGACATCCTAAAGTCTGAGTGAAAGGAGAATTCCAGGTAGGTGGGAGGGGGTATTGCAACCCACAGAAAAGGCTGAAGAAATTGCACAAGTAAATCACATCAGCTGTTGCAGAGGAGCACAAACAGGATTGCGTCTCTGTGCATCTTCAGTAGTTAATATGCAGATAGAGCACTTTTGTGGAATGAGTTTGGCTCTTGTTCAGCTCCCAGCAATATCAATATTAAATCTCTAGTACAGTTGAATAAGTAGGGGATTAACATATTTCCAGATTCATTTCACTATGTACCTTGATGGTTGATTTTGCGTATTAAAAAAAAAAACAAAAAACAGGGTCTGAAGTTACTCCATAGACCAATGATCTCACTCTCAAGTCCTGAGAAAACTCGAGGAGAAAGACTTCCTTTTTTGCATCATTCTAACATGACCAGTTGTTGACATTTTTGTACGAAGGGCTTTTTCTGGATACTGTGGAGGAATATTAGCCTTGGTGCTAATTTACTAAAATATCACATTTAAAACATTATTCTTTTCCTCCCTTCCTTTCATTTTTACCTCCCAATGGAGTCAAGCAGGCATAACAAAAAAAAAAAAAAAGTGCATTGCTGCTGTCCGTAATGTTCTTTATAGCAAGTTCTATTTTGCTTGTGCTCCGTCTACAATTTTCCTTTTAATATTTGGCACAACACACATAAAAATTAGAATATCTGCCACTAGTAGTATTTTAGATGCTGCCGTACAGAACCATCAGTGTGGAAAAGGAGAAAAAAAAACAAACTTCCTTTCATAGATCACCCTTCAGCCATCATAGTGACAAAATAATTGTAGGACCAGTAAGATTAGTCAGACCACATGGGCACAGGGCACTGGGTCTGTGACAGAAGCAATGTGCTATTAGGACGGTGGCCAAGGGAGGGCATGCTGTTCTGACCCTTCCTAGCTGCCTGGGAATAGAGAATGCCTTTTGGAGTGAATGTTGGGGCACGATGATTACCATAATTTAAACATACATATATGACACATTTGTAACTGTTTAAAGTTCCAGCAAGTAAAGATTAGTCACAACTGGAAATGTGCCCCAGTGACTGTGCCGAAAGATACCGCTGGGTTCAGGTAATAGAGGTACCTCCCATGCAGACAGCACAGCCCTAAACCCAAGGGCTATGTTCGCCTCAGGAAGACCTGCTGCCGGGATCCATTCACTGTGGGTCTGAGGGAAAAAATAAACTCACTGGCTTCAACACATTCTGTTTTTCTAACCAGGCTATAGAAACTGAGACACTTGGGTCTCATGTTTTATAGGGAAGGCAGAAAACATCTCTGCCTCTGTGAGATCCTAGAGATAAAACAGTTTGGAAAGTCACATGAATTTTATTACACATTGAAGGTTGAGTTGAGAAGCAGCACATCCATCAGTTAGTGCCTGGGCTTACTCTAACTTCTCGACTGGACCACCACCACAAGTGACTATACATGGTTATAAGTACCCTGTAGATTGGAGGGGGCAGATGACATATTTCTAGCACCTGGTTAACTTATTTTTTAAAAACCTACTGTGTAACTCACCACTTTGTCTTAAAAATTAGCTTTTTGGGACAAAAGCAAAAATTTGTGCATGTGTGTCTGTGTGTTTAAGTTAGTAGACTAGTTTAATACAAAGTGATGGTAGTATAATGTTTTGAGTCATTTAATAACCCAGGCAAAGATACAGATTCATTTTCCAAGAATGATAATTGTTAAGGAATACTTCTAGTCTATGTGTTTCCAAATGAAGTCTGAGGGATAATTGTGGTCAATAAATCCCAGCAGTTACCTGCTTGGAAAACATCTTCAAACTGTTGTTAATTTTAAAAGTAAGTTAACTTCAGATGTCCAACTTATACTAGAATTTTATACTAGAATTTGAAAAAAGATTTTAGAGGTAAATTCTTTGTTTATCCTAATCGGCTAGTTCATTCAGCAAATATTTACTAAATACTATTACAAGTGGTTATCTAAAGGGGTGATAACTTACCTTTCTTGAGGTCACAATGAATTGGAGCTACCACTAGCATTTACTGTTTCAGGTCAGCCTGTGTTATCCTGCAAGGCATGTATTTCCTGGCCCTTAATGTCTAAAGTAGGCAGCCTCCACCTCAAATATCCCCATGTTTCTTCTTCTTTGGCAGAGAGTTTTCTTCAGCTTCACAGTAGCTTTCTCAGCCACGAGCAGGAACAAGCTGAAAGGGAAGCATAGTGAAAGGCTCCAGTGGATCATGAGAATCCGTGAATAAAGGCCTGGGCCTTCAAGTCTTCAGGTGAGAAGCTTCAAGCATGTTCCACTTGGTTTCTGAGAGGATGCCCAGTGCACGAGGCCCCATTTACCTACAGTGATATCCCACTCATTAATAATAAAAGGTATTAACTCACTCTTTATTCCCTTTCCTTTTTAACTGCAACTGTGTACTTGTGAGATATAAATCCTTGTTTAATGTAAATCAAAATACAAAGGAATAAATTCCCTGAAGATGGCAACCTTTTCTCCCTCTCTCTGACACCGATCTTTAGCTGTCACTGAAACCACTAATGGAAGCTATTTTATTTTAAAGGCATAGGTAAACTTTCTTAATATCTTAGTATCAATCATAAATGGTCTTCATCAAATTTGCCTGGCTACTATTAAATCAAGTATATTTGCATAATAAATGTGCACATAGAAACTACTGATTACCCCAAACTTAAACCATACTATGAAACAACGTGGAATGTGTAACATACATTAAAGAGCAAATTGGAAATTATGTGGGGGCAGACGGGAGAGATTATCAGATTCAGGCATTCTGATTTTAACTCAAAATAACTGTGAGGTAAAAAGAATAAAGAAAACACTACAAAAAAGTAATAGTAATTTAAGCAATAAAATTGGAGGGAACTATTTAGAGAAGAGAAACATATCTACAGACTTCCTGGGTCCAAAAAGCATTTGTAAATTATAGCATGGTAGTATTAATGTGATAGCAAGTTTTAGTCTATTTAATATGCTACTTAAGAAGGTAAGAAAGTGTATGATTTTTTTCAGACAAAAAAATAAATTGTTAATTGGTTTAAATGTGGCACTCATGGGGGTAGCATCTGAAAAACATGGTCTCCTATAGAATACATTATTCTCTGTTGATGTTCAACAAATGTGCTGTGTCTGTGTAATTAGTTTTTTCAGCATATTTACATTGAAAAATTTTATTGTACCATTGAGCTATAGAAAATTTGATATAATTAGTGACTGACCTATCATCAATGTGAAAATTTATTTATCCAAAAACAATTTATTAAGCGCTATGATGGGCACCAGGCTAGAGACATAATGAGGCAACAACAGTCATAATCCCTGCTTTCATAGACCTATATTCCAGTAAGCGAGAGTGATATTAGGCAAATGATTATAAAAATAATCAGTAAGATTACCCTGGTTCAATGTATGAAGAAATAATACAGTATGTTATGTGACATGGGGACTTGGCTTATATTTCAGAACTCAGGAAAGGGCACATGAGGAAGTGACATTTGGGGTGTGAACTGAAAGACTAATGAAAGAAGATTTTTAACAGAGCAGATAGAGATGAAAGAATTTGAAGTGGACTAAATTTGTCTTTTGAACAGATATTGTGATTGCAATGTAGAGAGCTGAATGAGCAGACTAGAGTTGATGTTACAAACCAATATGGAGGCATTGGCAACTGTTCTAAGGAAAAGAATGGTAGCTTGGACCAGGGAAATCGGCATGGATCTGGAAATAATGACAAAGTTTCAAGAGTTATCTTAGAGTTAGAAGTAAAGGATATGGGTTCAGAGAAAAAGAAACAGATGGAGAATGACTGTTGTCTTAGATGGTATAACCATGTGGATGCAGGGAAGCTGGACGATAACTGTCTTTTCAGGTGGATCTTGAGTTTAGTTTTGGGCAGATTAGATGGGAGTAGTCATTGAGAGGGCCAAAGGGAGATGGGTGGGGACCTGAACATATGTGAGTCTAAGATAGTGGGAACAGGCTGGGTTAGAAACACAAATCTCACCCCGCATTGCCATGCAGACTGTGATGGATTTTGAGCAGAGATGAGAATACTCAGGAAGCAAGTGTGGGGTGAAAAATGGGAAGAAGCCTGAAAGGAAGATTTGAGGATCTCTGATATTTAGTATTTGGATGGTATTTAAAAAAAAAAAAGAGAAAAAACTGTAAAGCGGAAACCAGTGAGATGGGGGGAAACCAGAAAAAGTGTGATCACAGCAGCCACAGGAAGATCGTGCTTCCCAAGAGATTAAAGGTCAAAACCTATTGAAAGAGCAAGAGAACAAGTAAAAATTACTTACTTGGGTTGATAGCAGGAAGTCAGAGGAACTGAATGAAATCTCAGCTTTACCATAACATACTACTCTGTAAACTGGTGTGTTTAAAATTCCCCTGTCTATATAGAGTAGAAGCCATTATTGACGTCACAGACATATTTTCTGTTTGGAGCTTAGCACTCACATGCTCAACTAAGGGCAGAGGAGGACTCTGCTTGGTTGGTTCACTCCATCTTCACATCTTCCTCAACACTCACCATAACCAAGAGGAATTGAGATGCTGATTCCTACCTTAAAAGAAAGGTAGCAAATTGTGGTAGTATAAAGCGATTGGAATAGCTAAAGATTCAGAGGATTGGGGATGTTACCAAGCCTGATTACATTTATTGGATATCGTCAGGGAGTGATGGCTGGGATGAGGACATTCTCCAGATGCTATCCTCGGCTCCCTTCCTTAAATTATCAGTTCTGTCTTTGAGCATTTCCTCTCATCTTCTCTCCCTGGTACTCCATGGGGGTTTCAAGTTGTGGCCAGGATGGCTGTGACGAACAATCATTCCCTTCTGCCCAACACAATCATGGCCTTTTGTTGTTGTTGTTTTACTCTTTTATGAGGCCACTGTCTTCTTTTTCCCATGACATGGGGTTAAGTTTGGTATAATTGGTAGTTTCTCTATGAAAATTTCTAATGGAATAATACATTAAATATACATATTTAATGGAAACCAGGCAAATCTGCTAAGTGACCTATTTGGTTGATATTAAGAAGAGCCACCTGTACTTTCAAAATAGTAACAGTTAATAACAGTTTACATTAGTTGTTCTACATATTTTTAGTGTGCATAAGAGTCATCTGGGGAGCTTGTTAAACCCTCTAACCTCAGCCTTCACTGTCAAGAGTTCCTAATTCAGGAAGTCTTGTTTGGCACTCAGAAATCTTAATTATTAAAAAGCCACCGACATTTTTCTGATGGTGTATTGAGCACTCAGTCTAGGAGGTGTAGAGACTTAAAAGTTTGGACTATCTAAATGGATATATAGGATGTGAATCCTAACTTTGTCACTTAGTGGCTGGGAGACCTTAGAAAATTTACGTAAGCTCAAGTTTCCTTATATGGAAAATGAGACTCAAACTAGTAGCTACATTTTCCTTTTATTGCCAGGATTAAGTGTGTCAGTCATCTAAAGTACTCTGCACAGTGCTCCGCACACATGAAGTCCTTATCTGAGGCTGCCTTAGGCCGAGTTCCTTGGTGAACAAAATCTAAGACAAGAATTTAGATGTGCTACATTTGCTTGAGAAGCAATCTTAGGAAACAAAAGTAAGGAATAAAGGGAGAGATAGGAGGGACAAAAGCCAGGAGGGGGTAAATTAATGAGTTGGTTGATGTTATGGGCAATTGGGGTTTAATACCACAGAGAGCCTCAGAATCGTCCCATCAGAGAGAGGAGAGGCTGCGGACTTTATTCACCAGCTCCTATTCTTTGGTTGAGAGATGCCCCAGGGAGGTAACTGGCCCTCTCTTTTGGGCTGTGCCTGTCTTGTCTGGTTGATCTCCCTGGCTTTAGAGAAAGCCCTGTGGTCCAAAGCAGAAACACCACTGGCAACTTGATAGTGCACCAGGGAGCTGAAGTCAAGCCATGAAGTTCATCACAGGTGTCTGCTACAGCTGGTAAATCCAAACGACACATTATGTGCTTGATAGATGTGAGTCATTGTCTTCCATCAGTATCAGGTATTATCTACTGTGTTAAATTTTTCATATGCTTATCCCATTTACTGTCATAAAAACCCTTTGAAGTATTACTAGGCCCATTTTACAGAAACTGAGAACTGGAGAGATGAATTAAGATTAAAATGCACAGTATCACATGAAGAAGAGGTAGTAATGCTGTAAAACTAAGTTCTCTTTTGCCATAGCTGTGTCTGACTCGGTAGGGATTAATCTGAGTGCTGGTAAAAGAGAAGTCACGCACATCCCCGGAGTTTAAGCTTGCAAGTTTTAGTACTTATGGGAACAACAACAGTCTTATATTTTAAAAGACTCGGGGTTCAATATTTTTACATATTTATGAAACATTAGAAGCAATGCCAATCTGGGTTACTACTCTTTCTGGTCAACTCTTAATTGTGTATCAGGTTACATGTGGCTGATTGGGGTCTTTTTTCTTCATATCTCCTTTCTACTGGCATCTTGCCATCAAGTAGTTCCTTTATTCGAGACTAGTAGTGAAATTCAGATTTCACCATAAGGTTTTTTTTTTTTTTTTTTTTTTTTGAGACAGAGTCTCACTTTATTGCCCTCGGTAGAGTGCCATGGTGTCACACAGCTCACAGCAACCTCCAACTCCTGGGCATAGGCAATTCTCTTGCCTCAGTCTCCCAAGTAGCTGAGACTACAGGCACTTGCCACAATGCCAGACTATTCTGTTGTTGTTGTGGTGGTGGTTTGGTTGGGGCGGGGTTGGAACCTGCCACCCTCGGTATATGGGGGCAGTGCCCTACTCACTGAGCCACAGACACCGCCCTCACCATACGTTTTATAAGTTATGAGTAGTTCCTATTTTGGTTTGATAAAAAGGAATTTGGAGTTTATACCAGGTGAAGTATTTAATCAAATACTTTTTGAATTATAAAACTTCAGAATTAAATATTGGTTTAAAAGTCATCTAATTTTCTTACTTCATAATGGGTAAGTTGATTTTCTCAAAATGTTTAAGAACACATCTAAAATTAATGATAAAATTATTTTGAAGGTAATAAATGACAGAAAAGTACAAAATAAGTAGAAGTCATTAATTTCAAATGATTTCATTGGCAAATATGTTGTTCATTTTGCAAGAAAAAGAATTGATACAATAAAAGCAATGATGTTACAAGCCTGAACTCACGGGCTGATCATCTGGAATTAAAACCAATTACTTGAAAATTTCAGCATGTTGCTTAATTAATATCATAAAACAATATAATGGAGTCTATTCCTTATAAGACCCTGTAATATTTCAGCACAGAGTTAGAACAATATCTCAAAAGGAGCACTTTTCTTAAAAGGCTATTTTGCTAAGATTGAAACATGAAATCGCTGATATGGTGAGGAGTGATTTTGAAGTGGAACCTGGTGCTGAGCCCGCACTTGGGCTGAGCAGACCAGCTGTGCTGGTTGTTCTGCTGGAAGGGACACCTGCAGAGAGAGGAGCTGGCATGCGTTCCTTAATTTCCTGAATTATCATATCCTTATAATCAGTTCCTGAGCCATGACACCATTATAAAAATGAAACACAGGTTCCAAGAGAGTTTCTAGCAGGTATTATTTGAAGTGGAACATTTTACGTAGCCTTTTATCATTCAGTGTGTGGTGTGCATGTGTGTGTGTTTTTGTGATTTTTACATATATGTCTATACACATAGGTTTTTATGTTTGCCTCACCTAAGCTTTGAGCCACTTACGTTAATTTAGCATAATGAGGTTTCAGACGCCCAGATGGTCTTCAAGTAGTTAAGTAAGAAATATCAGCTCACCGAAGAAGGCTGAATCAGACAAAATATATTTAGATTGTCCGTACAGTGAGGAAAAAAAAATCATGACTTACAGATACATTGCAGGGTCCAAAATAATAGATATACTTTTAATTGAAAATCACGGTGATATTCTTTTCACATTTTAATGGATATTCTTTGTCATGATTATTAAACATGAAGTCAATTGATTCATGTTTAATAATCACGCTGTTATGAGGCTCCAGTATTCCTTATGTACTTTTCAATATTTTAAAATTATTAGCTGCCATTTTATTCCATGCAGTTTAACATTTCATATGGACATCATGGACTTTTGCAATAGTGAGAATTTAAAGTTTATAATTCAGAGAACAAGAATTACAATCAGCAATGCTAATTCACATTCTATAGAATATTTTGATAGGGTTAAACGGAATCATTTGTCTTCCTCAATTCAAACATTGCAGTTGCAATTATTCATAAGACTAAGCTCTATTATCTAAATCTCAAAGAGTTCAGGTTTGGGTGAGATGGAGGATGCTGTGATGATATAAATAGAGACTGGGCATCCAGAAGAAGATGTTTATTTCTATATTCAAGGGAAATGATACACTTACATAGGAGAGTGTTTGTCTGCTGTGGTGAAGAGTCTTCACGTGAAGACTCGGCAGGTCTTTTTGCACGCACTACAGAACCAAATGTGAAGATTCCCTTAAGAAAATTAGTAGTGTTTACTTTCTCAGGTTTGTGGTGACCCTATGAATCCATAAAAAGGCTCAAATTAATTTGGTGATAAGAATCAAATGGTAGCAACGGTAAATAGCAAAATAAAAAGTCTCAAATGTTTGTCAACGTAGTTCGGAACAGAAATGGGGCATGACTTGGACTAGGCATGAAGGTGACAGGATTATATTCTCTGGGCCAAATTGCCACCTATGTGCTGATGACTCCAGTATCTATATTTGCAGCCCAGATTTCTTTCTAAGTTCACTAGACAGGCCCATTTAAATGCTCATAGAGGATTTATGCTAAATATGCTACAGGAAAAAGGCATTCCACCCCACCCCCCCATATACCTTTTCCTTTTGTATTCTCTGAGTCAGAGAAAAGCATTTCAAGCCTATAAATGAACAGCCCATAGAGCGTGTATTTTTATTTTATTTATTTATTTTCATTGAGACAGAATCTCATTTTGTCGCCCTCTGTAGAGTGCTGTAGTGTTGTAGGTCACGGCAACCTCAAACTCTTGGGCTCAAGTGATCCTCTTGCCTTAGCCTCCCAAATACCCGGGACTACAGGCACCCACCACAACAACCGGCTATTTTTTTGTTGTTGATATTGTGGTTGTTGTTGTTTAGTTAGCCCGGGCCAGGTTTGAATCAACCAGCCTGGTACACGTGGCTGGCACCCTAAACCACTGAGCTACAGGTGCCCAGCCAGAGTGTGTATTTTAAAATTTACAATATATTCCTTACAAAAAGTATTAATGGCATATGCCTTCTTTTCCTTTGTGTTTCACACACATGGAATTGAAGTTTTCTATTTGTTTTTTTTTTTTTAACCACATATGATAATTATGACCTGTGTTCTTGGATTTTAAAAACGTGAGCAAAGCATCTCATGTTTCTCTTTCAACAAAGAAACTGAAACAAAACAGAAAACTAAATTAAGTTTTTTTTTTTTTATTTTAAAGGAACTCAATGATCAGTGCTTTAATACATGTGAACGATACTTTTCACCAGACAGGTTTCATCATTTTAGCTCCATCGTATTCAAAGAACAAAATATTTCATTTCAAACCTGGTGATATTGGTCAAATGATTTTCTGTGAAAGAGGGAGTAGAAAATAGAACATCTTCCTCAAGTTTATTTATTCATTTCTGGGGTCTACTCTTATTCTCTTTGAGTGTATTCGAGCATTTTGGTAAATTAAAAGGGTTACTACCGTCTCAAGTCAGCTTCTGGAGGCCAGCTGAAGAGAAGAGTGGTCAGTCTGGTCTTTTATTTCCCACTTCAAACTCGTTTCAGTGTACAAATTGGCTGGTAAAGCAAAATTAAGCATTTTATATACCTAAATTTCTGAATCCAAATACCCTTGAACCACGATATTTTGTTTGTTTGTTCATTTATTTATTATTACCATATGATAAAATATTTCACCTTTTTCTTTTATGAAAATATTCTCAAGTACTACTGGTATAATCCTTTTGCTTATCATTTTGCCCTTTTATTTCTTTGTATAGCAGGAAGAAGAGCCACCCAGAGAGAACGACCATTGAAACAGACAAATGGCAGTTTTCTCCCTAACCCTACGCAAGTCAGTTTTTCAAAACAGAAAAGGGGAAATATAGAGGATTAAACATCATACTTAAAGACAACAGCCACCAATATCGTAACTCATCTGATGAATTACTGAGAACAAGACATTCTCCTGGCAAGCCTGGACATCTCTTGTGACTTGGAAGGCAAGCCACCAGGTAATTCGAATCCTGGAGGAGCAAACTTCAGGCCTGTAGCAGTAAGGCTATTGTTAAACATTAAGCATTTTATGGCAGTTCCTTGAAGCGTTAGTGGAGAAAAATTGCATGTAGAATTTTTGGAGATCATTTCCCTTGCCACCCTTGAAGATCATTTCCTTGAGCACATACTCTGTTGGCACCTATGAGATCATTTCCCTGAGCACGCAGCCCCTGCATGTCTTTGCTTAGAAATCTTTCTGCCCATTATGTGTCTTCTCAATAAAAGGACTCTGCGAGAAGTGCTCAGCGCTATCCTGCACCTATGGGTAGTCTCACCTCTTGCAGTGTGTACTATCAAGCGGTGTCTCACATGATCATCTATGTGGTCGTGACAATAAAATACTTCAATAAATCTAAAAGAATGAAGTCTAAGTTAACACAATATTTTAGATAAAAGTATTTATATCATAACTAAGATCTATGAATCAATCAATGAGATTATTTCTGTCTGATTTCTTGACTTAGAAGACTATTTCACGATTTACTTGGAAAATGACAACCATTCTCCCTAGGTCTGCTAGAACTTAAAACGGGGGCTTGTGAAATTTGATAACTGTTTCATTTTGTCAAAGTGTTTTCTTTTTTAAAAAAGTATTTCTTATTAATAATATTAATATTTTTAAGAGATAGTGAGCTAGTATCTTTTGTAACAACCCGGACAGCACTAGGGACCATTCTTTTAAATGAAGTATCCTACGAACGGAAAATCAAACACCGCATGTACTCAACACTAAATCAGAACTAGTTGGCCAAAACTTAACGTGCATTTATGGAAGTAAAACTCAAGGGAAACCAAATAGGTGGGAGGGGGAGGATGGGATGAGCAAATTAACAGTGAACAGGGCTGATGCACAATTTCTGGGGGAAAGAAACATATAATTTTGACTTAAAATATACAAAAACACATTTTGTAACCAACATGTACTGTACTCCTATAATATTCTGAAATAAAAAAATAAGAACAAAAATATTCAACATACTATTGTGATATTCTTTACCTATACATACGTTGTAGTGAAAGCACGATCTCTTATCTCTATGGAGATAAGTTTTGTAGGCTTGGAGTCCAGTTTTACTTTATTATTGGCCAGAGCACTCCCAACACACAATACTGAAGCATTCCTTAATGCCTCCACCTTACGCAACTTGTCAAGGTGCGTATCTTTTGAAATTGTTTTTCATAATCATAAAGAATCTGAAAGTGTTCTTTACTAAAAACCTTTGAAAGGATTTATTCAGGAATAAGGGCATTACATGGAATGACAAATATAGACTTTTCCTCAACAATTAATCCCCGCTTCAATTACACAAGCATCCTTATAGCATGAAGAAACAGGATACAATGAAAAGAAAATTAACTTTGGACCTAGCCAGCCCTTGATTTTTGTCCAGGTTGGGCCACTAACTCAATGTGAAGCTTGAGAAAATTCCTGAACTTGTCAAACCCTAACCAGTGGAGATGATAAAGCTTAATTATCAGGCCACCTGGGAGTCAGAAATAGAATAGAATAGGCAGATTCACACCTACACTTCCACCAGCACCTCCATCCAGCGCTACTAGGGAGGTGGCACTTGCTCCCTAGTCTTAGTTTTCTGCTTGGCTCCATTTCTTAGTACGTTGCGGGTTCTTGTAGTAGATGCCTCTCGATGCCTTATCATATATGGCCAGGGCTTCTCTGTCCTAAGACAGAGTGATCTCAGGACCGCTTGCTCCTGTGGCTGTCACTACAGTCGCCTTTGTTTTCTGAGCAACGTGCCCTCTGCTTCTTAATTTCTTTGCACAGTACCAGGCATGATATTGCTATACAGAAGGAATGCAAGTTTATCATCTTTTTTTTTTTTTTATGAGCTATACAATTAGTAAAAAACACAATTATCTGTTTGTTTTTGCTTTCTTTTTGAATTCAGCAATTAATGACAGCAGGATTCTTTTATCTTTTTGGATTTTTTAATGGAAGAAATATCCTTACTATAAAAATGTAATAATTAAGAAAAATAAGACTGTAGCAACCTAATTTACACATGCCACGTAGGAGTAACCTGTTTTAATATTTGTTCTTTTCTCATGTACATATATGCATGTATATAAAAAAGAAAAATTAGTGGAAGAATAAAATTGATAGCTAGGCCGTAAAAAGAATTTCATAAATGCTTCATCACACAATAAATGACTGTAAAATAAAGCACAGCAAAATTTGATTGAATTTTATATAATAGCAAAACTATGATAAACTGAGGGAAACCTAAACAATTTCAAAAATGTTCCATTTTTGATTTTTTTTGTATTAAAGATACATTTTCTCCAAAAAGTTTCTAATATTAATGTTATTAGAATCATTAGCATTCTAATATCTAATGTTATTAGATATCATTAAAAAGATGAATTCATTTCTTTTTAATTGTGTATTTTCCACTGAACTCTTGGTAAAATTTTGCTACCTTATCTTTTCATTGAGGGTAATTACTTGAAGGCTCTTTTTTAAAAAAAAAAAATTTTGCATTCAACTTTTATCTCTTCTGGCCTCTAGGCCATATCATATCCTCTTGCACCATGATCCTTAAAACTCCAAGTATTAGGTTCTGAGAATTTACAGGGACTCTTAAAAGTGACTTTAATTGTTATTTTGGTTGTCTTTCTTCATATTCATTTTCAGCCACTGAGAATTTCATTTGATATTGGGCTTTCCATTATGCATTTTAAAATGTTGTAATAAATTATACAGCACCACTTTGTGGATTTTTCAGAACACCACAGTGGTAGACATGAGATTCCCCCAGTATTTTCACCTTATACATTTTCCCTTGGATTTTTGTTTAGATTCTTTATTTCATAATCTTTTGCATCTTCATTTTTTTTTCTAAATGAATACTACTTAGGTTTTCAAGACACTGATCCGTTTCTCTTAAGTCTGACTTAAAATAATTAAAATTAATATTGTATCTATTGGGAGTAACAGGGATGTAAAATAACAGTGCTTTAAATTAGATAATGCTTCCCCTGTTAAGGTCTGGGGTGGTAGGCTAGGCTAGCATGAATTTTTTTTCCCAAGAATCTTTTTCTTTTCTAGTTAATTACCCCTTGCACATGATGGTGGCTATTACTCCAGGCACCACTTCTAGTATCAGGCTATAGAACAGAGTAAAGGACAAGGTAATTTAAAAATATAGAAAGGCCTACCCCAAGAATTTCTCTATGAACCCTAAGAGAAGTTCATAGAAATGACCAAAAGGTATTTTGATTTCATAATTATTAACAAATTTTATTTGAATTATTTGAGTGAGATCTCCCTAAGTTTAGTGCAACCTTCATGGTTCCATTTTTGTTTTTCTTTTTCCTATAGTTCTTGCCCTGGTTTTATTATGTTCTGGAATAAAAGACCTAAAAACAGGCCTAGGACTGAGGGACTTCTAGAAACAGGTCCAGAACAGTTAAGGAACAATTCTTTTTCATAGAATTGCTATGGAGTTGCTTCACTGGAGTCAGGAAAATAGCCTTCTTTAAGAACTATACATTTGCATCACTTCAGAAGACAAAAATAAACATGTAGAAACTACAAATTGAGATTCTCAATTCACATCAACTCATCTTATTAATGGGAAATTCTCTGTAGCAGGCTCAAAATTCTCTTCCAAGGTTTTAGAGAGCTGAAACCTTTCACTGCCTTACTGAATATGTACAGGGAAGTAGAGACAGACTAGTGGTAATCAAAACACCATAAAAAAGAGGTACTCAGTCATTAATTACTTTCTGAAATAGCTGATCTATCAACAGCTATTGCCAGGCACTAGTATCTAAGGGCTCCACCTAGATTATCGGTGGTAATTCTTACGCAGCCTTCTGTGGTATCATCCTAATACAATCCTTTATGTTACAGGTAGAGAAACTGAGATAGATTAACTTGCTGAAAATCACAGGGCTAATAAGTGGCCCAATAGCCACTAGCTCCCCGAGAGTCTTACTCTGGACCTCTGGGCTTTAATACTCACACAACCCTGCTCCTTTAGCCTTGCGACAGGACTAGTGCAAGGTCCACAAAATAATAAGGAGAATTCTTCTTACATTTGTCCATATTGGGTTTCAGAACTCTGAAGACTAACATGCCACTATTTTCTACTTTGTATAATCTTGTTTGAGAAAGTGACATTTACAAATCTTCTTGATTCTAAAGAAAAAAGTAACAAGAAAAAATAAACTTTCAGTTTTGAATAGTCAGCTAGAGGTAGTTTAAAGAGGACATCTAGCTACTCAGGGGGCATTTTTAAATGTATCATCTTCAAATGATTTAATGTGCTTTCCATGATTATCTCTGACACTTTGAATAATTAACAAAAACATTTATAATTTCTGAAATGGCTAAGATACTCTCTTTCCCAGATAATGAGAAAACTTGAAAGGCTTGAAATTATGACTCAACTGATTGGCTAGTGGCCACGAAATCATTGACTTGGGCACCATTTGATATAATTGTGGAAAAAATTCACAAAATTATTTCTTCACATATTTGATTAATCAACATTATATAAACTCCTTATTTATAAATGAAACATATTTAGAAGCTTTATTAACCCCTTTAAGTAAGGTCTTGCTTATTAAATGTGTATATTATATATAATAAATGTCATATGTGAATATTTTATCCTGCAAAATATATGTAGATAAATAGAATTTATATGATAAACTATTTATACTTATATATATAAAATAGCCTTTTGGTGATGAATAGTAATGGTCAGCTTAATCAATATAATGATGATCTTGCTCACCTGCACAAAAACACTAAGCTGCTTATGTAACTATTAATACGTCCATTTGCTTAACTGTAATTTTGTTTGTCTTCTTAGAATCAGGAAACTTATGTCTTGTTACCCATTCTATTTTCTGTACTTAGTCAATTCTCTGGAATGTAATAAGAATTCAGTAAACACCATTGATTATTTTAGTTCTACAACTAAAAGTTTGCAAGAAGTACATATTTATGTTCTTCCCATATTTGTAGAATTACCAGTGGATGATTGTTTATTGAAAAGATAATTATTTTTTCACTAAGGGAATATCATAAATTACCTTTCTCCAAGTCTCCAAGATTCCCAAACTTTGTCCCTGTATTCAATGAATGTTGTCCGTTTTTATTTGACCTTCCAGAGATATTTTATTTGTATTTAAGAAACTATGTATACTTTCAAAAAATACTTTTTTCAAACAAAAACAATAGCTTGTTCTAATGTTGATAGATTAATAATAGACCACAGAAGTTAGCTAGGTCCCTAAAGGGAAAATTCCTTATTAAAAGCTATCATAGCTTTTTGAGACATTGGGATGTCTGAAGAAGCAGACTATAGGCAAAATTCCAGAGATGACTCTTAAAGCCACGCCTGGTCAAGAGCTGGAACTACAAGGTAAAGGTCTATTGGCCATAGTTATACTCACATCGTGGTTGTTGATGCTATAGCCACGGTGCCTCTGTCTAGATCACCTCTCCCCGTCTCATCCAGACTCCAGGTAACTTCAAGCTGTATTTGTGTTTCACAAGATTATTTCTTTCACCATGCAGATCATTTCTGAACAGGGACTTGGAGAAAATACCTCGTTAATAGAATTTTGATCATATTCGGAATCCTAGCTGTTAGGTAGCAAAAAACGCACTTTTCTTACGTTTCTATATTCTGTTCCTCCGTTTGTTTTTCTTTTTATTTCCCCTTAGCAACATATCTTGCTTATTATATAGGGCATTTAAAGGGAGTACCTTTTTTTAAAAAACAAATACACAGTATTCATCATGGTTTATTTAATCTGCTCCAGTTGAATAATTGTGTTGTTGCAAGTACGAGCAAAAGTGAAGTAAACATCTTTGTATATACATTACTCACATTTTCTTTGCTTGCATTTGAAAATATTTGTGGATAAAATGCTAAAATTGACATTCCCAGGCTCAAGTTCAGGTTTGTATATACCTCTGCATACTTTACTGTACAGAGAAACTAAAGTTCTATGAAAAAAACTTTCATCAATGGGAGAAGTAAGCAGAGAAAGGGTCTTGTCTTTATTTGCATGGGCTAATGTCAGAAGCAGCTATCTAAATGGTCTTTTGTTAGACAGTCTCAAGAGGCTGAAAGTTTTGCTTGGTACCTGGTGCATGCTGTTCTGGTAACTGGCCCGGTATTGGCTGCCTGCACTTCTCAGTCCTGTTTCCCTTTAACCCGAATCTTCTTAGCTGAGATTGCACTCTTTAAGAAAACATATATGCCTTGCCTCAGGTTATTCTTTTTGGGTATCCCAGCGTAAGCAAGGAGACATATAATAAACAAAGTATGCAAATTAAATATATTGTATGTTAGCTGACGGTAAATGCAATAAAAATTTGGGAAGGAAAGAACTGCTATTTGGCAGGTCCACACTGGTGCAATGTAGCACATGCTGTGGTTTGTCATACCAAACCCTCCTTCAGGACTGAGCTCTCTGCCTCCCACCTGTGAGGGGGTTGGGGGGTGTCGGGTCTCAGGTGTGTTTTATTTGAGAATTACCCTTAGTCAAAGAAAGCCAGCTTTTCATGGCTGACACTCCTTTCTCCAGGTCCTTCTGGATCCAATAAACAGTCAGTGTGAGGCATAAAAGCCTGGACTCCTCACCCAGGTTGTGGACAATTCTGAAGGGCACCCCCAATGTCAAAGTTTCCTACAAGATCTGCTCTCACCTCTGTTGAAACTGCTTCACAGATTAACTCATTCCTTTGCTCAATCCTCTATATTGGTTCTGTCATAGGCACTGCTTCTGAGGCCATCCCCTAATATATTTCCTGCATGCTAATGTATATCCCAGATTCTGTTTGCCTGGGAACCCTACATAACACAGACGCCATATGACTGCTAGAGTACTGAATGCATGTAATTCCCACACTGTGCAGTTGCTGCTGACACTGTGATACTCTCCTCTGCCCAGTGTAGCCAGCCCTTTCCCCAGGGTCTCCAATGGCCCTGATTCTCCAGAAGTCCTGAAATTCTGAAGGAACCTGGGATGGTTAAGATTTTACAGTTTCAAACCAAGATTTTAATGTAAGTTTTGATTTTCCAATTCCAAATTTTTAAAAATCATATCATATTGAGTTTGTGGCACTAAACTAAACTGGTTGTGAGTAAATGACGATGTGAACCAATGGAAGGGCACATTCTCTCTACCTACTTCTGCAGTTTAGAGAAAGGAAAAAAAATCTTATAAAGCCTGCTAGTAAGTGTCTTAGTCTGTTTAGGCGTTTATAAAAAAACATCATAGACCAGGGGGCTTATAAACTACAGAAGCACATTCCCCTCAGTTCTGGAGCTTGAGAAGTCCAAGATCAGGCAATGGATAATTTGTTATCCAGTGGAAGTAGCTCTTGGGGTGTCAATCCCCTTAAAAGTAGGTGAAGTGACTTCTAAAGTTCATTTCTTTTTTTTAGTGTAAGTTTTAACATTGTAACTGTACACATTTATGGGGGACAATGTGATGATTTGATATACAATGTGGAAAGCTTAAATTAAACTGATTAACATAGCCATCAACCTCACCTACTTATTTCTTGGAGTAAGACATTTATAACTTACTCTTAGTTATTTTGAAATAACCTACATTGTGCATATTAGGTGAGATCCCACCAAATGCCCTCTGTCCTCCCACCAATCACCCACCTTGCCCCTTCCCCTTGTTAGGCTATATTTGTGTTTTGTCATTTGTATGAGTGCATAAGTGCCAAGTCATGGGAGCAATCCAAACATCCATCAACCTATGAATGGATTAACAAATTGTGGTATATGTATACCATGGAATACTTTTCAGCTACTATTAAAAAGATGGAGACTTTACATCTTCTATGCTTACCTGATTGAAGTTGGAATGCCTTCTTCTTAGTAAAGTATCTCAGGAATGAAAAAAAAAAGTATCCAATGTACTCTATACTATTATGAAACCAAGATAAAGTTTATTTCTATTAAGGATAATAGTTTGCTCAATTTTAGTGACTATTCTTTGTTCTAAGAGCATGATTATCTTAATTTCCATGTTAAAATTGAAACTATAGCATATAGAAGCCATGTAAATATATTAATACTTGGCACACAAAAAGGTAAATTTGTGTAAGTTAAATTTATAAAGCTAGCTTCTAAACACATGTATAATAATAATGTTACAATATAAGTTAGCTTGTAAATTATTGAAAACATTAAAAGACAAGATACACAAATAGATGCAAGTAAAGATTTTACAGACTTGACTATTCTACTGCAAAGCTTCACAGGACAAATGTGAAATTCACTCAGCTGAGGGGAGGTGTTCTTAGCGTCAGGCCTCTGATGATTTTAAGTTAAGAGAGAGAGAGTGCACTGGATTTATGGTGTAATTAGCACAAATGGGAAGAGAAGCATTTAGCAGACAGTCAGAAATGTAGCAGGGCAGTTTTTGCGTTCTTATAATCTTGACAGAATCTCCAGGAGATTTCCTGGAATTAAACTCCTCTGGAATCAGCTTTCACCTGTGGGACCTGGTGACAGATTGTGGCAAAGTCCCACAAGGCCCCCTGGACGCTTTCAGTCACCATATGGCCTGAAAAGGTTCTTCCTATGTTAAAATATTCTGCAGTAGGGACTCTTGACTAATCTTCAGAGTACATTCCTAATCTCATGAACCTAATTATCTGTGAAGGATAGTTTAAGAGGTCCTCCTTTAAATTATTCATACTAGTTCATGTCCTTTTATCACGGGTCATATCCAACTTCCATTATGCAGTGATTACAATTTGGTTTCGGCAATGTATCCTAAGAAGGATTACAAGGATTATTCATCTCCATGGTGATCTGTGCACCCATTGTTGGCCATCAAGACAAACATATCCAACTCATTCACCTTTTCAGAGTAGCTTAGCTTTCCCATAGACGATCCACGTTTAGGTTTCACCTAGGTAAAGGAGAAGCCACGTGAGGACACTGAATTTTCTTGTTAGTGATCAATTTAAAACAAGAGCTTTTGAATTTTATCCAACATCCTACTCTTTTTTTCAGTGTATAATTGAGAGATGTACTGGCTATGTTTTAATCTCCTTCTTGCCACTCTGCTCTGAATACCCTTCCTATGTAACAGGCGTGAGCTCTGAGGTGACTTTTCCTTTTCTGTTGTCATAGCTGATGCTGTGATCCTAGTTTAGTGATGATAAAAGGTGACATGGGAATGAACAGGAACTAGGCTAACAATTCTTTTATTGAAAAGGACGCTCTCCAGTGCATCATGGATATTTACATAGTGAGATAATTCAAAGTGACCACACAATTGCAAATGACCCTATTCCTTAATGTGCAAATATTCAAATGGTAAAAAGAAAAAAAGAAAATCTCACATTTACAAAATGCTTGGTTTAAATTGATGACAACATATTATATATTAAAAACACAGTAACCTATTTCTTCAACACACATGCACATTCTATACTATTTTTGATAAACTTTGTTTCCTGAAAATAAATTCTTATTCTTGTGATAATCTAATGGGCTGGCATGAGAATTTGATTGAAAAAACACATCACAAAAGACAAATGATAAAATATTTTTTAATAAATTTAAAATAACAAATAGAGTAAGCTGAATTCTTCTGATTTCTTTCACAGATTAAACAATCCGCATTTTTTTGCTTATAACAGCTTATTGAGGAATATTTTTATAAATATGTTATATTCAAAATTAAAGCCTCATGTATTGGAGCTCAGAAATGTACTCATATTTGAGGAAAATGCACAATTGTAAGTTGATTAGTGCAACAAGTAAACTTTAAAGTATCATCTCAACAGCTGAGCAGGCAAAAGAACAGTTACATCAGGGATTCCATCAGATGAAATACAGAGTTTAGACAGAAGAGCAGTCCTTAACAATTCCGGAACTAAATCACTCCAGACATCACTTAGATAGACACTGTTCCACCTCTCCTCCTTTAAATGAACCTTTAATAGGTTCATTTGGTAATGGGCTGAAAGGGGAGAAAAGTCCTGAACCCCAGCTGCACAGCTCATTCACCTGCACAAACAACTTGAACTTGACTTCTTTCCAAATGGTTTCCTACTAATCTTCCCAATGTACAGCTGCTATATATAAAACATGAATTATAGTCAAGAAGGTCCTGCTGTGTTGTGAATCACAGGGCACTTGAACACATTTTAGCAGGTTGTGGGATAAAAAAAAAAAATGTCTGTAAATGCCTCGTTCTGTCCTTTTTCAGTCGTTCTGCTTTATTCTGTATGTATCTGGCTGTACTGCATACAGCCTGTGCTGTTCCCTTGCCATCTTGTATAAAAATAAACGGTAGGAGCATCTTTTCTGTCTTGAGGCACTGAGGGCCAAATCAATTGCCTGATCAAGTGAAAACAAAACATCTGTGACGTATAAAAGAAAGCGTGGCTTTCTCTGGAGATTTTTATAAACTGATTAAGTCAGGGCACTGCTAATCCTCTATCTTGCACTTCAGATGTTACATTGACAAAGAAGATTAGAATGAAAAGATAATGGTTATGTCACCAGCGTGCAATAAACAATCTGTGAAGAGCCGGCAGAGGGTTGGAAATGTTCCCATTACACATGTAAATGTGAACTTTAGCTCCTGGTCCTAAGAATACCGTGAGAGGCACCTGCCTCTGTGTCACAAAGATACAAAGAGGAAAGAAAAACTGTGAGTTTATTCTAATAGCGTTAAGGCACCAATTCCATGTGTTTATCAGATTAAATTTAGGAAATGTGAATATCTCCTGATGACATTTGTGCAACTTAATCATAGAGTTGTTCTAGACGCTAAAATGCGATGATTTTTGAAAATGTTTTTTTTTACAATTCAAAGGAGCCCCAAACAAACAATAGGGGTAAATGGGCAGGACGGTGACAACTTCCAGAGAAAATGATCTTTGGAGGGAATACATTTTCTATCGGAGATGCTCACAGAATTCAGGATATGCATTAGGAGGAATTACAGAATAAATGAGACATTAGCATTTGGTTCCCACTCACCTGTGCACCTAACTGTACATAAATACTTGGTGCACAAATATCTCCGGCCATAGAGTTTATTTAAATAGCAATCTGAGGTTATTTGCAATTTCAAAGTTTAATTCTTTTAATAATCTTACCCACCACGTATGTATAAAATGTTAAGTGTTAAACTTGCAGAAAGCAAGAAAATGTTAGAATAAAGTGGCAGTAAAAACCAATAGAGGACATGATTAGTCTGGTAAAAGGCACAATTAAAAGTCATTTCATTTTGTATTCATACTATATATTTTCTGATCATTCAATAGTGAGGGAAATGTGAAAACTGGAATTTCTAAGATGATACTAAGAACAAATACTAACATCCATATAATGGAAAATGAAAAATGTTGAAAGCCAAGATACTCAGGATAAAAGAAGCTATGATTGTTTTAATAACCGATATGTGGGCATACATAGATTCATATGTAGTACATTGTTTTTCCTGAGTCTGAGAACTTTACCATCAGATGATAAAGAAACAGGAGTAAATACACAAAACAAAATGTGAAAGGGGCTCAAAGAAAGGCAGGGGTTATGAGAGAACAAAGGAGAAACTAAATAACAAATTTAGGGGAGTCAGGAAAGGAAGAGATGACGTTTGATGTTAGTTTTGAAATAGAAAGCAAAGAAGGTAGGGAGCATTTCAGAGAGACGGGAGCAGGTGCGAGTCCATGGACACTGGGGCGCTCTGGCTCCTTCAGTCCCTGAGCGCTATTGATTCTCAGGGACAGAGAAATAGTGTGGCTGGATACCTGAGCCCTGTCGATCCAGAAGATCTATGCTTCTTTCCTTCCTGGGAATTTGCACTTTTGCTTGAGAATTTAGGTATCACAAAATGACACATATATATTAAGTACTTAAAATATTTGCGGAATGAATATGTAAAAGATCCTTGCTGACATCTGGTAGGGTGAACATTTTGGAAATACCCATCTGTTAGCAATGTGGATATTGGGTGGAGGGGTTGATGCTCTGTCCGAAAAGACCCATTTAGGAGTTAGTTGCATGATTTAGGCAAGGAGCGATGAGGCCTTGAATCAAAGAGGGATCCATGGGGCAGGCATGCATATCATTGATTTAAGCGGCATAGGAGGCAGAATCAACGGGGCCTGCCGGCATGTTACATTGTGGAGCTCAAGGTTCCGTGAAATTTGTACATTAAAATAATGTGTATTCCATGACTGTGCAGCCCCTCTGAAGTAGCAGGAAGGAGATGACATTATGAAAAAGAAAGGGTGTCCTTTCATTCAGCCTGATGGAGTCCATACACTCAGGGTACAGGGCATTGGGGCAGATAACAGAGGTAAGTCCACCCCCATTTGTCAGGTCCACTGGATACCTTTGTGCATCGCTCAAACTACACTACACAGCAATCATAAATAACAATCTTACAGAAACCTTACATTCTTAGGTTCACCACTGAGATGAAATTCATTGAGGGAAGAAAATAAGCTAGAAGAGTAGGTATTGTAGGAAAAGCATTTGCTTTAGACTTAGTGAATTTGGCATGTTTGAGAGACATGAAAAATAAGGATATTTTGATATCCATTCAACATACGTGTCTGTAGTTTAGGAAAACAATCTGAAATTTAAGAGTCATCATCATTTTGTAAGTGGCAGAGAAATGCTTGCTTAAGACTACTTCAAGACTGCTGGTCAGGGCCATTTTTGCAATGATAATGTAGTTGAAAGTAGAAACATGGGTACTTACATAGATTATTGTGATGGGGAATGATCAAAACTCCAAGGGAAACAATTAGCCCCATAACCTGGGAGCAAGGGAGGCTATTCTTATACAGTTTTAGGGGAGTTGGGTGCTGTGGTTCTTGCCTGTAATCCTAGCACTCTGGGAGGCTGAGGCAAGTGGATTGGTTGAGCTCAGGGGTTTGAGACCAACCTGAGCAAGAGTGAGATCCTGTCTGTAGTTTAAAAAAAAATTAGAAAAACTAGGCAGGTATTGTGACAGGTGCCTATAGTCCCAGCTACTTCGGAGGCTGAGGCGAGAGGATCACTTGAACCTAAGACTTTGAGGTTGCTGTGAGCTATAATGCCTCAGCACTCTAACAAGGACAAAGAAGTGAGTCTCTTTCTCTAAGTAAATAGATAAATAAAATAAAATAAAAATACTGGAGTTTACCAGCTAAGAAGTAATTATGACCTGCACAATAGTCTAAATTCTGTGTCACCCCCCAAAACTCATATGTTAACATTTCCAAGGTGATCTTATTAAGAGGTAAAGCTATTGTGATTAGGTAATGAAAGTAATGTCCTTACAAAGAGACCCCACAGAGTCCCTCTCCCTCCCACTTGGTAAGGACACAGCAAGAAGCTCCTTTTGTGAGCCCTCACCAGCCACCAAATCTGCCTTGATCTTGGACCTCGCAGCCTCCCAAGTTGGAAGAAATAAATTTCTGTTGTTAGAAAGCAACTCAGTCTACTCTATTTTGTTGGTCTTAATGGACAAAACACTAGACAAAGAAATATTTCATGGGATGAGAGAAGCAGTAGGAGAGAGTTTACTTTGTTTACAAACTGGAGAGTTCAGACTACTCTAAACAAAAGTGAAGTTTGTTTTTTTTCTTACTTTTAAATGGAAGAGTTTCCATGATCAAAGTCTGTTCTTCCTCATTCCTTTGTATTAGTGATGCTTATTAAAACATATTTACTGTGATTAATTAGTAGACCTTTCTCTTCAGTTTTGTCTTTTACAAGTTTCAATTTTAGCTGAAGGACAGAAAATGTCCTTCATTTGGGGAAATATAATAATAAAATGATAAACTTAGGTGGAGAAATTTGATATTAAAAATTTATCAACAAGTTCGTGAACCATTAATCTATTATGTTCTGGTCATCTAAATATTTATATGAGGTAGGGAACAAACAAGTGGGTAAAAATGGTGTGGTAGGCAGCCTCCAAGATGGCCTCCAGGGAGGTGAGCTCTGTGTCCCTTACACAGGCCCCTCCCATACTGCACCAGAGCGGTCTTTATTACCAGTCATATATGAAAGTATGAAAGAAGTGATGATGTGTCACTTTTGAGTTAGGTTATGAAACCCTGGCTTTACCTTGGTGCTCACTCTTCCTGGGATTGCTTCTTCTGGGGGAACCTGGCTACCATGTCATAAGCAGCCCTGTGGGGGGTAACTGAGCATTTTCCCAGGAGTAATCTGGCTATAGTCTTCAAACACCAGTATAGCTTTCAGATGACAGCAGCCAGGGCTGATGGCTTCAACATGATGTCTTGAGAGACCCTGATCTAGCACCTCACAACAGAGCTATTTCTGGATTCTTGACTTTGAAAAATTGTGTAAAATAATAAATATCGTTAAGCTGTGAAGTTTTGAAGTAATTTGATATATTTTAATATCTATTTGACTCATCTCAATTTTGATATATTTATCGATTCTTTTCTTGAAGGAAGAAAATCTATTAGATAACACATATAATGTAGACATATGCATGTAATTAGTTTTTCCACAATTTATTCTTTTTTCAAAAAAAGTGAAACATTTTTATTAGTGGCTCACACGATCATTCATTTTCTACTTTTTCAATTTAAATTTTCATTTTTAATTGAGAAATGTATGTATTTATGGAATATAATATGATATTTTGATATATGTATACATTGTGGAATGATTCTATCAAGCTAATTAACATACCCACTATCTCACATACTTTTCTTTTCCCTCTCTCCCTCCCTCCCTTTCTTTTCCCTCTTTCCCTTTCTCCCTTCCCTTCCCTTCTCCTTCCTTTCTTCCTTCCTTCTTTCCTTCCTTCTCCCTCTCTCCCTCTCTGCCTCTCTCCCTTCCCTTCCTTCCTTTTGTATGGAGAACATTTAAAATACCCCACAAATATGTATAACTGTTATTAATAAAAATTAGTGTTACTAAATATAAAAAAAAAATAAAATCTACTTCTTGAGCCATTTGAAATATGCAGTACATTATTCCTGCCTATGGTCACCACGCTGTGTCCTTCTTGTCTAACTGAAACTTTACACCGTTTCATCAACAGCTTTTCATCCCTGACCTTACTCCAACCTCTAGCCTCTGGCAACCACCATTCCACACTCAACTTCTGTGAAGATTGACTTTTCGAAGTGATATTATGTGCCTGGCTTAGTTAATATAGCATTGTATAAACTTATTCTTTAAGACTGAAATAAATCTTTTTCCTCAGAATTCTAAGTCTCAGATAGTACAGTCAGACTCAGTCACTGGAGTTTTTTCTTCATCTTCAGTAGCTTATTGATCAATGCTTCAAAAATAATCTAGAACTCTGGTTCCAAAAAGTCTTTTTCTCCCACATTTGGTGTGATGATTTCCTCGCACTCTTCTCCCCTTTCTAGGTTTGCAAGGGGACTACACCCTCAGAGTGGCTGGGGTGGGGGAGTCCGGAAGGACTGAAGCAGATTTCAGATGATTGAAACAGGAGAAAAATGCCATGTCTTTATCCCTCCTCCCCTTCCTACACGCCCTTCTCTCCAGACTTCCTTTCTTGCCTTTTTCCTCCTTTTCTCCTTTTCCTCCCCATTGCCTTTCTTGGACTATTGCCAGGATAATTATATAGATTTTTTTTGAGATGTAGCCAGGAGTCTATCCTTCCCATTTTTCAGTTTTTCAGGGGATACATGAACAGCCCATGAAAGGCCTGCAATTGACGTGGTGGTAAAACAAGTGCACACACACACACACATGCACAGAGGGTGCCAAAAAATGTATACAAAATTTAATAAAGAAAAAAACTGTATCAAAATTGTAATATACACGTCACCTTTGAATTCTGCAATTTCAAGAGGTGCTCAAACATGGACTTGTATTCATCTATCATTATCTGTATATAATATTACAATTTTGATAGTTTCTTAAAATGTATGTATGTTTTTCTCTGTATATATGGGTTCATGTATATAACATATACAGATGTGAATTCACGCGCACATATTCAGACATGTAGCTCTTTATCACTGTCTCTATATGTTAGCCTTTAGAATGATTTTCATAAAAATATGAAACTATCAAAAATTATATGACTTAATGTCTTAAATAAATATATCATTCCATTGAATTTAAATTTAGATGACAACGTGGACAACCTAAAGTTTTTATCTAGCTAATTATATTTTGTCAGAAAAAAAAAATCTTTTTGATTGGTGACTTGGGTTAAGTATAGTTTTTAAATGCTAGCTTCCAATCAAGGCAAGTGTATCATGTGCAGAGTAATTCTCAATTGTTATAAAAATTATGTCCATTATGCTACTTGCTGGGACTCTAGTAATCATCTAAATTCCATAAAACTTAAATTTTCAAATTATCCTTAGTAATTTAAATGTGTTATTAGGCCTTTCATGGAACATTTTTCTTCTTTTAAGAAAACAAGCCAAGTTTCTCAAAAGCACTGCAGGATAAGTTATAAGTGACTTTCACTTGTAATTTGCAGATGCTGTAATAGGAATTTTCCTTTTACCTCCATCTAAGTCCAACTACTTTGCATTCTAATTTGCAAGTGAAAAGTTGCTTTAAACTTGGCATAAAAGTTTGCAAGGACTTTAAGAGGTTTAAGGTATACTTTTGCAAAAGAGTCAGATATGGAGCATGAAAGTAAATATGTGACTTTTGAAAAAACAAAAGACTCCATAAAGAGGAATAAATGAGGCAGGATAAATACTTTTCAGAAGCAGAAAATGACATCTCTATTGGTTTGCATATTTCCTATAAAAAACATATATTTTAGGCTCCAACCTTAGTTATTTTTATAAGATAAATAATGAAATGTCAATAGACATCCTATGAAAGGAAAAAAATACTGGAAATTTACTAGATGTGACATTTGAGACAATGAGGGTCCCTGGGTTACCAAAAGGGTGCTGCTCTGTGAGATGAAATTATCACCTTCCTAGGGCAAATGTCAATAAAGGCCCATGGTAGTAAAGGTTCCCCAGGATCAAGCCTGACAAAAACCCACTTTCTTTACTATGAAGGAATAAGAATCATATATCAAAAGTTGAATACAAGAACATAACTGCCACCTTTATATACGACATATCAGGGTTTAAGAGTAATATTTGCCACTAGAAAAATAAGCTATTTATAGATCAAATTAGTGATATTTAACAGTAACAGCTCTTCAATAAGTATTAGATTAAGAATAACAATAGTTGAGTTAACATGTATCAAACAACAATCTAAGTTTTATAATAGGTCCATGCCTCATAATTCAGTGAATGCTAAGAATTTCACAGAAATCATAAATGCCAGGAGAGTACGCTACATTTTGTTACATCTAGCTCCATCATTCAGGTGCGGAAAATATATCTAAGGGTGAAATGACGATCACAGAGCTGCAAAGCTAAGGAACTATCTAGAGTGGCTCCCTAGGTTTTACACCACCTGGAGAGAACCCCAATTCTTTGGAAGAGCCAAAAGCTGAATAAAAGCCTATGAAATGGATATTTAAATCAGAGAAAGATAACATATTTCCCTCATACGATTCCTGTCCTTTTTTTGTTGTTGAAAGGACACAAATGTTATGCAAATACGTCATTCTTATAGACTGCTTAGTCTGAAATAAAAATCTCAGATTAATAATGCTATTGACACAATGAACTCAAGAGGCTTAAATAAACTGAAAAAAATGTTAATTAATTGTATAGTCAGTTCACTGAATTTGACAAATAGTAAGTTTATTGTGTTACAAGCGTGGAAGTATAATGTAGTGGTTAGGTCGCAGACTTTGAAACCGCATCTTCAGTGTGCAAGTCCAGATGACACAACCCAACTTCCTCCCCTGATATGTCATATATAAAAAAGTTACGGAACTTGTCCTCCCTCTTGTTTAAGATGGGGGCAGGTGTCAGTGCTTGCCTCATAGGGCTTTTAGAACAAGTGAGAAGCAGTTACTAAGCATTGTGCTTAGTACACAGTAAGATATCAATAAGTTGATGGTTTTTATTATTTAGAAAAATCCTTAGAATAACTAACAGAATAAGCCATATTTACTAGAGAGTAGAATTTTTACTTTGCCTTATTGCTATACTGCTATAGCAATATACTTATTGCTATTTCAATCAACATAATTGAAATAGCTTTCTACAGTATGAAAATATGCACCACTTTAGGGCGAGAGATAGTGGAATTTATCAGGAGTATGCTATTTTAATTTCCATAAAATGTAATTTATGATGCAGTAAGAAATTTATACATAATGTATAGATGCATACATACATACGTGGTGTGTGCATACACACACGCATCCTTATGTACTCAAGGAAAATTTGTCATATTGTCCTCCTGGAATACTTTGCCTTTAAAGATACACTATAGATTGTGCTGCAAATTTTCCTGAAGTACGGACAATATTATATGAAAAGAAAATCTATGTGAATATTGGCTAGAAAAAATCCATGATAATTGCCATGTTAATAATGACTGTATCTATGTCTATAACATGTAATATTTAGTGGCTGTGATTTGGTCGATTAACAAAAGAAAGCTCTAAACGAATCAATTAGGTTTTCAACAAAGGAAATATATTTCTGCATTTTGCACTGTAGTAATTTCCATGGATGGGAGCAATCTACAACAAGCACTAATAATACAAATTTGAGTTTCCTGGAAAGAGTCCACATGCAGAGTATTTCTTTGCCACACAGTTTTCACAAACAATAGGCAACTATTCATTATTTTTTACCGTGTATTATTATTACTTCAGCTTAAGATGGGGACAGCAAGCTCCTTCCAATTGTATATGGCCTAAGAGGCTTGAAAGAACAATGGTTCCAAATGATCCTTATTGTGTATCAGAAGTCATGGTATGTCCAAGGAGGGTGTGAAGCTGAGGGAGGCTGGGAAAAAGCCCCCAGAGAATGCTCAGCATTGTGTCGCCCACTGACACACAATTACAAGGCTTTGAATCTGATCCATGACACAATCCATGGTGATTACTCTACTCAGAGAAGCCAGGAGACAGATTAAAATGCTTAATTTGCTTATTCTCAAATGTGGCAATTTGCCTAATGAATGAAATTGACTTCATAAAATGTCAAGGTTATCTTTTCATTTCGAAGCTGGAACACAAGCACAGCCTTCCCATGCATCCGGTACTCAGAGCTACAATGGATTCAGAGTGAGGTGATAGAGTACCACACGGCTCCCGTCCTACCAAAACCAGTCAAAATAAACAGAATAGCTGGTCAGCACAAAGGTTTTGATAACAAGGAATAAGAGAGAATCTCAAATTCTGGTCAAGTATGATTATCTCTAAACACCTGGATAAGAAAATACATAAAACTGTAGTTTGTCCAACCACTTTCTTTCATTTCATTATCATTTTATTGTTTGACTAGCACTTAAATCCTGAAAGGATAAGTGTAAAAAGAACAATTAATAAGTCTGTTTGACATGACAGGAATGTCCCAGAATACAGAGAGGAAAATATACAGACCTTGCAGATGGTGTTGGTGGCATATCTGGATAAGGCAGGAATCGTGCAGTTCAGCCCAGGGATCATCCCCAGAGGACAGAGCTGAAGGCACAGCACGAATGACCTCAGGTCACATATCTCCTCAGTGGCAGAATCAGAGCTTGACCCTGATCTTCAATTGTCTATTCTAATGTTCTCCACAGAATATTGCTGTTTGGAAGTAGATTCCTGGGTTCTAGATGTGGCTGCTACTTACAATCTTCTTTCCAGTGTTGACTGCCATGGTTGGAAAATATCTTTTCTACAGAGATTCATCCATATTGTTATTAGAGTCCTCAGAAAGATGCATGGAAAATATTTACAGTATGAGACAGCATGAAATTATTATTTTAGAATACATTTTGCAAAGCATTCAACAGGAAATAAATGAGAATATGGTAAAACCAGTTGATGTGAACAGAAATAAAAGTGCTATTAGAAATTATAGCTTATGAGAAAAGAGGCTTCAAGATGGTAACTAGAAGCATTTGGCACTAGCCTCCTCAACAAAGAAGAACAAAAACAGTGGGTAGATATTCACACTTCAAATAGATCACCTAGAAGAGATTGCTGGAATTTAATAAAGAAGAGGCAGGAAACACTGATAACAAGGACGGAGAGGAAGTAAGTCATCCTGCTTGGCTGGGATTGGCTGAGAGCCAAGAGAGGCTTCCCAGTGCAGGGAAAGGGTAAATGAGTGACCCTCCGTGGTCCACGATCCCACTGTAGAATCCTGTAGTTATTGTCATGGGAGAGCCCCTTGAATGATGCAGGCCCCAAGACTAACACAGGGAGCTGCCTGGAGACCTGGCAACAGCATTACTCCAGAGGAGGAAGTCTTGAGACCTAAACCGATAACAAGGTGCCATTTTGAGAGCTTAGCCCCCACCAGACTGTATTGTACCCTGGGGCCCAACAACCTCTGTATTTCCATGTCTCTAGAGCCCCCACTGACATCCCCTGCACACAGTCATGCACCACTGCTGGCTGTTGTTGACAGGGACAAAGTGCAAGTCATTGTCAGCAACCCCATTGCCAGGGTCACAGTGCATTTAAAAGCACTCTGAGGAAAGGCTAACCCATTGAAAGCCATCATTTGAAGCCAAAACATGTGCTTTCCAGCTGCTTGTTTATGGTTACTGTCACTGAAATCACCCCCAATCTCCCCAGAAGTAGAGCTGAAACCTAATCACTGCCAACCCAAACCAGATATTCTGCTTGGGGCCTGAGAATCACCCCAAACTTGCCTACTACAGATATCTCCTGCACATGACACTGGAGTTATTAGAATAGGTCTTCCAGGCTTTGGATCTACCCATTCTATGTACCTAAGCATGCCCTCTTGGGGCCTCGGGATTATTTAGCCCAATCCACCACCTTTGGCACCTGAGCATTTGTCCTGGGAGGCTGAGGAAAGGCCCAACCAACCTGCTATTACTTCCATTACTGATACTTATCTGCACATGGCATCTATGGGCCTAGGGACTGGGCTGCCCAGCCCATCTCAGTGACCATCAACAAGGATGGAGCCAGAGGATTGTTCTGCCACTGCTACTGTAATCACATATGCCATACAAATTGTGTGGGGACCCAAGGACCCACCCATATTCCTATACCACTACTTCCATTGATGGCACTTGAGAAAGTTGCCTGGAAGTTCAAAAATTGGTCCCACTTGGACCCAGTAATGCTTTCTCCAGAGTAGGCTACCCTAGGGCCCAAGAATAGGCATGGTTTGCTTGCTTCTGGGATCACTGGTGCATGAGTATGGATCCACCTTGTGTCCCCATCCCCAGAAAACCTTTATCCCTGCCTAAAACAACAACCATACACTAAGCTACTGAGATAACACACTGATGTTGTTTATAGCTGGAAAAATTATACAGAGACTACACTTCTACATGTACTCAGAATCAAAGCCCAAGTAGCATACCCAAATAAAATCATATAGACATCTTCATGTAAACATCCTTTCCAATAAAAGCAAAATTCAAAAAAAAAGTGTATTTATTACACTAAATACACAGATGTCAACATAAGAACACAAGAAATATGAAAAAGCAAGAAAATATGACATCTCCAGAGGAACACAATAATTAACACAGATTTCAATGCAAAAGAAGGTTATACAATCCTATATAAATAATTCACAAAATAATATTAAATAAACTGAGATACAAGAGAATTCAGAAAAATAACAAATCAGAAAAAAATTTCAGAATATTATGAGAAATTTACCAAAGAGATTTACGTCTCAATAAAGAACCAAACAGAATTTTGGGAATTGAAGAATTCACTGAATTGATTTAAAAAAATACATTTTAAAGCTTCCACAATAAGAACACAGGTCTTTTAAAATAATTAGTCAGACAAAAAAAGAAAAAATAGCAAAAAATTGAACAAAGTCCGTCTGGCATATAGGCACCTAACATTTAAAATTTTTATTTCCCAGAAGACAAAGAAAAAATAAAAGGGATAGAAATCTTGTTTAACAAATAGTAGCTGAAAACCTTCTAAGACTAAAAAGGGATTTATACTAGTATTCAGCTACAGGAGGTTCAAAGAATCCTAAACAGATAAAATTCCCAATGATTTCAATGACACATTATAGACAAACTGTCAAAAGTTAAAATTTATAAACTGGGAAGGACCTAAAAAATATGACCCAAATATAGGTTGTCTATAAGAAATTCATCTCCATTGTAGAGACACATAATGACTGAGACTAAAAGGATGGAAAAAATTATTTCATGTAAATGGAAACCAAAAACAAGAAATAGTAGCTATATTTGTATAAAGAAAACAACTTTAAGTCAAAAACAGTAAAAAGAGATAAAGGAGGTTACTATATAATAATAATGGGATCAATTCAGCAAGAGGATATAATAATTCTATGTATACATCCACCCAATATTTGGAGCATTTAAAATTATAAACCAAATATAGCATTAGAGCTAAAAAAGAGATAACCACCACCAAAAAAGCTTCAACACACCACTTTGAGCAATAGAAAAATCTGGAATGACATGAACAAAGAAACATGGACTACATGAACTAGCAAACATGCATAGACCCTTCATTCCAACAGTTGCAAAATACACATTCTTCTCAACTGCACATGGAACATTCTTCAAGATAAATCATATGCAAGTCCACCACGGATTGAAATCTTATCAAGTATCTTTTCTGACATGATGGTATAAAAATAGATATCAATAATAGGAGGAATTTTGCAAACCACAAATACGTGGAAATTATTTTTAAAAATGTTCCTTGAATAACTAGTGGGTCAGTGAAGAGATTGAAAGGAGAATTCAAAAATTTCTTTAGACAAATGAAAATGTAAAAATAATATAAAAAAGCCTATGAAATTCTGCAAAAGTAGGTCTTAGGGATAAGTTTATTGTAATAATTGCCTACAAAAAAACAATGAAAGTTCTTCAGTAAATGACCCAACATTGCACCTCAAAGAACTAAAAACAAAGGAACAAACAAAAAGAACAACTCATAATTAGGTGAAAGAAGGAAATGATAAAGAAAAGAGCAGAAATAAATAGAATAGGGACTAGAAAAACAATGCAAGAATACAAAAAAATAAAGAGTTGGATTTTTTAAAAGATAAACAAAATAAATAAACCTTTAGCTAGACTAAGAAAAAGAGGGAAGACTAAAATAAATAAAACCAAAGATCAAAAAAAAAATTACAACTGATACCACATAATAATTTCTTACACCTAAAGAGACTATTATGAATAATTTTTTGCCCCCAAATTAAATAACCTAGAAGAAGTTAAGTAGTTCCTATTTGCAGATGATATGATGTTAAATATAATAAATCTTAAGTACTCTATCCCTCCACCCCAAAGTGTTAGTCTATTAAATGAATTCAGTAAAGTTATGGGATACAAAAATAAGAAATATTTCTAAATATCAGTAGTAAACTCTAGAAGAAATGGATAAATTCCTGGACACATAAAATTTACCAAAATGGAATTATGAGGAAATAAAAAATCTGAACAGATTAATAAATAGTAAAGAAAGTGAATCAGTAATAAAAAATATCCCATCCAAGAGGACTTGATAACTTCACCATTGAATTCTATGAAATATTTTAAGAAGATCTAATGCCAATTTTTCTCAGAGTGTTAACAAAACTTGAAGATAAAGTAATACTTTCATACTCATTCTATGAGACAAGCATTATTACCCTGATATCGAACCCAGAGAAGGACACAACAAAAAAAGAAACATATAGGTTAACAATTGTGATGAATACAGATGTAAAAATCCTCAACAAAATATTAAGACATTAAATTCAATGGTACATTAGAAAAAATCACCCTGATCAATTGGAATACATCCCCAGGATGCGAGATGGTTCAACAACCACCAATCAGATCATGATATAGCACATTAACAGAATAAAGGACAAAAATTACAAAATCATTTTAACAGATGCACAAAAAGCATTTGAGAAAATATAGCACAACTTCATGATAAAATTTTTCAAAGAATTATGTATAGAAGGAATGTACCTAAACATATTAAAGGCCATATACTATAGTAAACCCATAGTTAGTCTTATGTTGAAAGGTAAAAAGTTGAAATCCTTTCCTTAAAGATCTGGAGCAAGACAAGAATGTCCACTTTTGTGACTTCTATTCAACATAGTATGGAAGTCCTAGCAAAAAAAATTAGACATAAAACAAATAAGAGGCACCCAAATTGGAAAAGAAGAAGTTAAATCATTCCTACTTGCAGATGATGATGTTAAATATAATAAACCCTAAAGACTCTACCTCTTCCCCAAGAGTGTTATGTCTATTAAAAGAATTCGGTAAAGTTGTGGGATATAAAATCAACACCAAAAAAATAAGGAATAATTCTAAACATCAATAATAAACTCTTAGTAAAAGAAATTAAGAAAACCCCATTCACAACAGCTACAAAAAATTAAAATACTTAATGAATTTAATCAAGGAAGTAAAATATATTTATACTTAAAAGTATAAAATATTGATAAAAAATCTGATGAGAATGGGCGGTGCCTGTGGCTCAGTGAGTAGGGCACTGGCCCAATATATCCCCTTATACCGAGGGTGGTGGGTTCAAACCCAGCCCTGGCCAAACCGCAACAAAAAACTAGTCAGGCATTGTGGTGGGTACGTGTAGTCTCAGCTACTCAGGAGGCTGAGGCAAGAGAATCACCTAAGCCCAGGAGTTGGAGATTGCTGTGAGCTGTAATGCCATGGCACTCTTCCCGGGGTGATAAAGTGAGACTCTGTCTCAAAAACAAACAAACAAACAAACAAAAAATAACCCAAAAAACTGATGAGAATATAAATAAATGGAAAAATATCACATGTTCATGATGGATTGGAAGAATACATATTATTAAAATGTTCATACTATCCAAAGTGATCCACATATCAAAATACCAATGACATTTTTCACAGAAATAGAAAAAGATTCTAAAATTTTTATGGCATCACAAAAGACCTTGAATAGTCAAAGAAATCTTGAGAAAAATGAATGAAAGATGGAGGTGTCATCCTGCCTGAAGCTATGCACTGATACAAAAACCTAGTCCGTCCTTTAAAGCAATTTGGAACTCTTTTTCTAGAATGGCCATCAGAGCTGTCATTTACAGCACACAGAAACATGCAACAACAATGATAAACCCCACTCAGCAAGCCACACATCAACATGAATACGGTTGTGAGACTGATATACCCAGGTCATTAAACCTTATTGAGTTGTTTGTACAGTGCTGCCCATGTAAATGCACAGTGACAAGTTCATGAACTTAATTGTCAGAACTCATACCATGACAGCTCTGATGGTCATGCCTAAAAAGAGTTCTAGAATTGCTTTGAAGGGGGACTAGGGACTGGCATTGGAGTATACGACATATATTCAGATAGAAATGTTTTGAGTTGGTGATCTTCTAAGTGTATATACTGTTTTCAATAGTATTCCTAGTATCTTCTTTTTGTTAATTAGTTTTATTGAGATGCAATTCACATATCATACAACTCATTCATTTAAAGTATATAACTGACTGGTACCAAAGGGAATACTTCAAAGGTGACCATAGTGATATTCAGCAATGAGGGATGTAGCCCTTTCTAGGATGAATTCTTAATTATCAGATCTTAATAGGCACAGTGGAATACTATTCTGACATTGGCAAAACGTAGATGAATCTGGAGAACATTAATTAAAACAACACAACCACAGGGAGACAAATACTGTATGATCTCACTCATGTGAAATCTAAAAAAAAAAATGAATTCATAGCCAGACAGAATAAAAAATTGGTTTATCAGAGCGTTGGGTAGTTAGGGAGGAGGCATGTGAAGATGTTGGTTAAAAGATATATAATTATTATTTGATAGGAGGGGGTAAATGTCAAGAATAGGCAAATACAGAGAGACAGAAACTAGATAAGCAATTTCTTGGTGCTGAGTGGCATGCAGGGAAGGCTAGGTGGGGGTGACAAGAGAAATTAGAAAAGACTTATAAGGACTTTGGAGGGTCCTTCTTAGGTAATCAAAGTGCGATAGAATAGATTTTGTAGATGGTTACACAACTTTGAGGACATACTAAAAAGCATGGATGCTTTAAATGAATGAGCTATATGATATGTAAATTACATCTCAATAAAATTGTTTAACAAAAAAATGACACTAGTAATAATATTGAAAAAGTATACACTTATTTGATCACCAGCTTAAAATATTATTTCTATCTGAATATGTGTCATGGCTACTAACACCATACATACTTTGTGTATGGTATCAAATGTTTTCCTGAATATTTGGTTGGAAATTTGTGTGATCAAATCTTTATAAAAACTGGTAGTTTCACATCATACTTAGAAAATGGAATAAATACCCATATGCCCATATGGAATATGTACCCATATACATATGTATACCCATATACAATAACAAAGGCTATTAAGACTAGCAATGGTTTTGTTCTTACTATGCAGTTAAACCACAATTGGAATCAAGCTCCTTATCATTTACCCACCACACATCTCTGTGTACGTATGAATATATGTGTTTGGGTATTTATGTACAACTTTTGTTTAAGCACATACACACTCATACATTTGTAGCAATAAACTAGAGGCAATTCCCTACCATCTTTTTTCTACCTGATTAGTCATTGCTGAACATTTTATGAAAAAAATTTACTTGTGCTTTTTGAATTCAAACACAAAAACAAAGCCAAAAGTATCACCAATCCTGTTAAATTAAAATATGGTGAAGACATGATTCTAGAATGACAGTGTAAGAAAAACAAGAAGCAAAGTCTGAGGGTCTATTTTTCAAAGAATAAAAGCCTTATTACTGTAGGTCTGTTTTCTGTCGAATGCTTCCCTACTCATTCTCTTCCATTTTTCAATTTGTCATTCCCTTATGCTACCAAAGCAGGTGCCTTGCATGCAATAGCAAGGGTATGACTTTCAAAAGTCTCCTGGGGAATTATTTATCATGCGAGATTACTTCACAACTAACAGGACTAATGATGATCTCTGTTCCCACTGAGGTGCTATTGGACTGCCTGTTGGTGGTGGTCCAAACTGGTGACAGTTGGCATGTGTTTTATCTCATCTCACCTTCCACATTCTTGACATAGTCTAATGTACGTTGGAAAGATGCTTTGGGATGTTGTAAGATATAAAATGATGAATGGAAGCTATTAAATAAAATTAGTGCAAATAAAACATTGAATTCAGGTCTTTGTTGTCTCTAGTTATATCAGTGATACAGAAGAACTTTTTGAAACTGTATTCCAAACCTAAAATATTAGCTGCTGGGTACTATAAAATAACAAGGATCTCATTCAACCAGGCTTATGATTAGGAATGTGGGTGGGAAGGAAGAAGCTTTTTAAATTAATTTGCTATTCTAGCTCAAATTTTAAAGCTGTAGATAATAATGCATATGAAATGCCCTGTAAGTATACACGCTGTGTGAATATAAGGTGTACTTGATCTGACTGTAATGTTTAAACCACACATTTTATTCAATAAACATTTTTAAACACCCTAAGTTTATCATTTTAAATTTTAATGACTGGTCCTAGTCATTCTGAGCTCATTCAGCAGCATTGACAAACGACCGAACATAAAGCAAATGTTTCTGACCCCCAAAACACAAAGTGTATTTTGTCATTGAAATACACAACATAAGAAAATACAACTTGTACAAAGGCTTTTAAACCAGTAAATAATTTTACTTGTGAGCATATTTAAAATAAAAATCATATTTTAGTAGTAAAAATTGAAATTTTATATAATACAGAAATATGTCCAAACCTGTAATAAGTTTTAGGTTGCAGATAAATCACTATAGAAATACTTTTTATCAGCTCAGTGCCTGAGGCTCAAGCGGCTAAGGAGCTAGCCACATACACCTAAGGTGGCAGGTTCGCATCCAGCCCGGGCCCGCCGAACAACAATGACAGCTGCAACCAAAAAATAGCCGGGCGTTGTGGCAGGCGCCTGTGGTCCCAACTACCTGGGAGGGAGGCTGAGGCAGAAGACTTGCTTGAGCCCAGGAGTTGGAGGTTGCTGTGAGCTGTGATGCCATGGCACTCTACCCAGGGGGACAGCTTAAGGCCCTGTCTCAAAAAAAAAAAAAAAAAAAAAAAAAAAGAAATACTTTTTATCAAAACAGAAACATTCCTATTCTCATCTCTTATGACATCCATCAAAATCTGGCAAGCTATGCAAACAAGTAAACAAAATTTTCCCATCTTCTACTTCTTTTCGTAGATGAATTTTTTTTTTAACTTGACTATAATTTACTCTTTGTTTCTTTCCTCTTTTCATATAAACTTTGAAATTACAAAGCTCTTTAGAACTTCATAATGAATGGAAGAATTGCAGTTAAGAATGTCTTTTTGGGAGCCCAATAACATGGATCTCATCCCAAATTCTCCATAATCTTGGGTAAATGATTCAGTGCCTGTCACCCAAGTGCTTCAATTGTAAAGTTGGGTAGTTAGTAGTGCCCGCTTCATGGGCTTACTATACAAATTAGGGGATAACACATGTAAAGAATTTGCAATCATTTCTGAAACATAGTAGGTACTCAACACTTGTTAGATGTTGATATTTTTCTGCTCTTCCTTTTAAAATATATATGCAAATTTAGGGAAAATAGTGCCAGAATGTGTCAGCTGCATTGAGCTGTTGTGTTACAGCAATCTTTCAACTCTGCAACTTAAATAGTGTATATCACCCTCACTACAGGAACTCTAGAATCCAGCATAGTATTCTGGATATTCAACAACTCTTGCATTCAAAAGTAAATGAATGTATTCATGAACCTGACCTTTGTCTTAGTTGTTGTCTATCACAGTATTCCATGTTTCCTCTTTCAGGGTTTTTCCTAACGTTAACTAAATGTTCTTATTCGGCATTCCAGCATTTCTGAATCTTGTTCATAAACTTCCTGTTGATTTTCAAGGCCAAAGATGAGGCTCTGGAATAAGTAGGACATAGTTTAATATCTGTGCAAACTCTCAAAATACAAAAGCTGATTCTAACAGCGTTTGTGTGTATCTACTGCTATATGCTAGTTATATAAATGTTTTAATACTCATACAAACCCTCCAAATTTCCTATCTATACCTAGATGGAAAAAAAATGAGCATAGATAAAGATTAAATGAATTTGCAGACATCTCATAGTTCAGAAAGTGCCAATCGCTGCTAAAGATAACATTTATTGACTATTAACTGAGTGCCAGATACTCCTCCATCTGCAGCACTTTGAGATGGGTACTATTACTACATTTGAAGAAACTGAGGATAAGAGAGATTTAATAATTGGTCCTGCACTGACATGGGAAATCCAGAATTAAAGTCTAGACAATTTAACTACAAAATCCACACATATAGCTACTATGGTGCGAGGTGCGTCACTACCATGTCAGTATTAAGACTCATGGCTGTCTTCCTAGAAATATATATTTTATTTTTTCATGATGAAGATCAAACCTCATGGCATTTATAAACATTTTATGGTCTTTAAACTATATATTCATTTACCCATTATTGGTATGGAATCTTTGGAAAGGCAATTTAGAGACCAATTGATGAGGGTTTTTTTTTTTTTTTCTGATACATTATTACATTTGTCATTTTAAACTTTAAGTTGAAATTAAATTACGAGGACTAAAACTGTCATCATGCAAAGCATCATGGCATTTCTATATGCTACTTCTAGCAATAATATAATACACCTAAAATCAGAAATAGTGCCATTGCTATTGGGGATATTACTTTAGAAAAAAAATAATTGAAATGAATATATGGTATGAAATTGCACATAAATTAAACCTTTTACTTTAGCCATTTTATTTGGTAAAAAAAAACTGCTTCACTTCCAATTGGCCTTGGCTGTTGACACAGAATAATCTTTTCATTTACAAAAATAGTGTTCTGGAAAACAGAATACTGTTTTCATAAGAACTCTTAATATCATTCATACTTCTTAAAGTTGAGGATAAGCAGCAATTTGTTTTGGTAACCAATTAACATGTTTGAGGAAGATCACAAAGAACTTAGGGAAATAAAGTAAAACAGTATCAAAAGACTCAAGATCGAACTAAAAATCTAGGAGCCTGAATTTGGAAATGGAATTTATAAGTTTAGTTAAAATTTCAAATGGTTTTTATATGAAGTTAATTAAATGATAATTTGTTTTTACAGTAAACAATTTCTCAGTAAAGTTTAATTCAAAACAATCCCATGAGAAAAGGGAAAAATCCCTGTTAACTAGAAATTTAATCTTAAATGTGATTTAATTATCATTCAAAACCATCTGTTGTCATTCTCTTAGGTCTGGTGGTGGATGATCAGGTGGCAAAGAAGTGGGTAGGATGGAGAGCAGGACTGAATTGTGGTTAGGAACCAAACTGGGGATGGAAACTGTTCCCTGGTGGGAACATACATAGTAAGGAGTTTCAGTGACTTCCAACTGACCTACAGCTCCTTACCATGTACTTCGCATAGCATGGGTGGAGCTTTTGTGAAGGATATTGGAGAAGAAGCATTCATAGAAAGGAAAACTGCTCTATAACCAACCTGTTATGTAATCTATTCTATAACCCTAACATGTCAATCACCCTAAAAGGCAGAAACAGCAACCAATCCTGCCAGGAGAAGTGGGGGACAAACTAGTGAGTGCATAAATAGGGCAGCTGCTCAGACGTTTGGGTCTTTCTCCACTCTTGGAGGCTGACCCGTTCTCTCTCTGGAATGTGTATATTTGTTTAGCTTCCTTCTTCACTTTCACTTTATATGGCTTCTTTCTTTTTCCTGTAATAAACTGCTTGTGTGGGATTGCTCTGTGTCTTGATCATTCAGTTACCAGCTCCCTTGATACCAGTACTCAGTACTCTTTCTTGACACTTGACATAGGGGACAAGGAACATCCAGCCAGACCCAACAACTCTACTAGAAGAATAAACTTTCTCTACTCCCCAGTTTTCAGTTCATTTACAATATCAGTGTGTACTCATAAATTTCAAACTTCATCCAATGGGTTATAATTCTTGTTATTTATTTGATATACTCATTGTTCCAGATTTGACAAGTCAGCACATTAGACCTGAGCCTGTTTAAGCTGCTTCTGTGACCTTCTTTGAGCATTTTTTCATTTTTGCGTGCAATGTATTTCAGACTCATCTTGTTCTCTTCCTGCTCCAATTCTGGAATCAGCGTTTTCTTCAAGAAGCAATTGTTCATTTTATGGGCACTGGTAGGAGCCAAGAGCTAGAAACTAGGTCAAAACCACTATGCTGTTGGTGCTTCCAGGCTCTCTCAAAGGTGTAACTAGGAAAAAATGATATTGATGCAACTTACAACATGAATAGTCATATATGTATGCATGCATCTCCATGTAATATATTATTTATTTGGCAATCTGTATTGAAAACCCTACATTCACATTGCTAACTTCAATTGATTACAAGGTTCATATTTACACTTCTTCTTTTCTAAAATGGTGAGGGCAGGATTCAAATCCAGACATTATGACTCCAGAACACATACTTTGAGCCATTGCAGTTTCCCATCTCTGTCAGAAAGGTGGGTGAATATGAAGGTGTGTCTGTGACACAGAGAAAAGGTCTAAATCTAAGCTAGAAATACAGACGTTGGCAAAAATGATATCAACTTCTGTGCTGCATTCATGGTATTTGATTTGGGTGTCAATGAGGGAGGGAATGTGGAAAGGAAGGGTAGAGATGTAACTATGGAATAAAAGGAATACTAGTAAAAAAAAAAAGGGACCAGTATAGAGAGATCATAGACTGAAAGGATAGAAAATAGAAATGGCCAGAAACATAGAAAAAAACAGCATGATGGATAAAGTTCAAGAAACAAGAAGATAGCCTAAAATAATTCCACTAGATTTTGATTTGGTGACTATAGCTGATCTGATTCTTCGCTTCACATGGTATATTATCAGTCCGTCTTTGTAACTGGAAAATGGCAAAAAAACACTTCTAGACTAATGGTAGGTAGTCTACCTGCCAAGAAACCTCATACAATTCTTTATCTAGAGCAAATACTTAGTATGATGCTATCAAATATATCAAAAGAATAAATAAATTTCCAAAATAGTAATTCTAGAAGAGGACAGCAAAAAATTATAAATTAAAGAAGAAAGGTTTGAGAAGCTTGGATTCAAAAAAGAAAAGTGAATGAAGATGGGGGTGTTTTCCATCTTCTGAGACTATCTCGGTAAAAGGAAAAGAAATAAGCTTGAGCTCGCCTTATTTGTTTTTAGCTAAGAAGCAAAATTTTAAGAGCTTTATCAGCAATCTTCAAAGTGTTAATTCATTAAACCCTACAAAATGACTCAGAATATAAGTCTTATATTTTTTCTTATTTTATAGACAAAAAATGTTAAGACAGGCAAATCAAATATCTTGGCTAAGGCTCACACAGGAGGGGAGTAGCAGGCACAATTTTCAACCCTCAGAACAACACTTTAGTTCTGCCTTAGTTCTCTGCAAGGAGGATTTAAACTATATAATATGTAACATCATTTGAACCTCAAAATTCTATTATCAATAGTTCTAAAGGAATTGTACCTGTAAGGACAGAGAAGAGAGATGGAAACAGGGAAAAGATCATATCCAATGATGGGGCAGTTTATTTTTAAGGATCCTTTGCATTAAGATAAAAATCTTCCAGCAAAAATAGTAGTAAGAAAGTTGGAGGAGGGAGGGAGAGTAAAGGAGGCAGCAGCCATTGCAACAGTGGTAGCAGTTATGGAGGGTGCCTACTACTCACCATGTATTAATTTACACTGAGAGACAGAGAGAGAGAGAGGGAGGAAGAGGAAAAGAGAGAGAGAGATGGGTTTAAAATGGGTTTACAACTTTTTTTGTTCTGGTGGGAAATCCTAAGTTTTTCAGATCTGGGACTACTTTCAAATAGTAATTCTTTTTGTGCAGGACTGCCTTTGACATTTGCGATAAGATGGATAAGGAAACCTGTTCCTTTTCTTGTCATAATTCTCCCCAGACAGTGACCTTTAGGGCTTTAGTTCAGTGTTAATGGCAGGATCTGGATGCCTTCATCCATTTCCAACATCCACGGATTGTTACTGTTCTCTCTTTTCATTATCATTTAGACAATCAATACGTATTTAGCTTATTTAGCAAATAAGTCAATGATTGCAAAGCCTTCACTGTTATCTGAATTCCCTCTAGTTTGTGTCTTTCTGGTAATGAGGGGATGAAAAACAATCCCATGATTTTCCAGAAGCAGCATCATTAATTGTGTAAAAGTAGGATTATCACCTTCCTTCTCATGGTGTAATACTTCTTTGAACTTTGCTCAAATAGCAAAATTTTATTTAAATGTACCATATTGACTCGTGTTATAACCTTATCCCTTAGTAATCCTTTATTTTTCCCCTACTCCACCCCCACACATATACACCAGGAGGAAATATAATAACATATTTCAAAATATGTTTGGGACAAGGATGGAGTCAATATTAAAACACAGAGGAGATATTAAACACAGAGTAGCTCTTACTTCGGTTATCTGTTAGAGAATCTCCATTATGGACCACTTGAAATGGTTTAAGAACTATAGAGAATGTAGGTAAATGATAAGCTTTACTTAGATTATAAGATTTATCTCAGCTTGAAGAAATGCATGACCTTTGGGGAACGAGAACTATATGCCTATGCAAATGTGAAAATTTAGGAGAAAAATTTGTAATGAAACCTTTTACTAATTAAAAATATATTGAATTGTCAATGTCAATAAAAAGAATATGCTTTCCTCTGCTGCCTTTCCCACTACGTAGCATTGTTTCTACTTGATTCTAGGTAGATATGCCAAGAATGAGTCAACCAACACAATGGGGAAGGTTAGGACATGTGATACAAGTAAGAAGAGAAGTGAAACACGGAATAGTTAAAACAATCACTGATTGGCAAGTTCTACTACCCAGAACTACAGGTGCAAACACTGGAGATAGTGTCACCTACATCTTGAAGCCTAGATTTTCTGGTAAGAGTTAAGACCATGTGGGAACCACCCAGCAGAAGCTAAAACCAAGGAGGGAGGAAGAGAAGCTAACAAGAAACAGCATCTTCCAAGGACTGGAAAGAGAGGGAGGAATATCCTGGTGTTTCGAAGACACTTGGTCTCCAATCTTCCGCCAGTACTTTCATTTGACTGAACTTAGCTAAACTTAGCAAGTGAGCCTGGGGCAGAAGAGAGGGGAACAACAGATGTGTAATAAGAACGAATAGGTCATGACTCGTACAGAATCAGCTACCTGGACTGCAGCAGAGGCAAGGGGATGAAAATAGAAATTTCCCACAGAAGAACCACAAGGAATAAGCATAAGTAGATTTTCAGCCTCTGACATACAACATAGACACGTTCACCAAGACAGAATTCTTACAAGAAAGAATTCTAATAGCAAGGTAGTAAGAGGATTTCCAGGTTCTGTTAACTTTGCCTTTAAGTTATCAAGAATCATGTTGCAAGGATCTAGTCCTCCAATTCTCCAGCAGTGTAGAGGAAATGAGCTCGCTGTCTATTGTGATTTAAGTGTGGAGAGGAAACGAAGAGGAGAAATCACAGAGGAAGTGTCGCTGAAACACAAGCTCATTTCATTCCTGCCCTGGGATGTAGCAGGAAAGAGAAAATCACAGAGAATGGCTACTGAGTTGGGTTTGAGTATGCCCGAGAGACTTGAAGATAGATTAGGGAAGTGGTAGTTGTTTCACTAAAAAACTGGGATATCTTTAGTTCCCGAGTGGGGACTCCAAGAGAAAGCCTAGTAAACTGGGAGTTAAATAGACAGACAGTGTGTGACTCAGTGTATCACTGTTAAGCAATGTGGGTGGGGGTGTCCCTCCCTCTCCAGACTCTAGGTTTTGCCAGGTCAGAGTCTGGATATCTTTTTTTGAACAAATAAAAAATTAAAGACAGTATTTGATGCTTTTGTATGTGACTAAATTTTAGTCTGAATTAAAAATGTAGTGTCCCCTTTCACTTCAACCCTGATCTGTGAAAAAGATGAAAATATCCTTAAAATTACATTTCTGTTTGCTAAAGTTGTGACATGAGTTAAGATTGAGACCCTGTGAAGGTGCACCAAATCTGAAGTACTCGGGTTTCTGTCTAGAGTTCGTGTTCTAAAATTGAGAGTGTGAGATTTCAACTTAGGACCTATATCGTCATCTCTTGCAAAGCTTTTGATAGTTTTTCCCGTCTTGCTTTCACTAAGTCTCACTTTTCAGTGCGTGCAACATTCAAAGCCAGTAGATCTGGAGTGGAGTCTCCCACATCTTAGTCCCTGTGAAGGCACGCAAGAGGTCCTGTTACCTGGCTGGATCCAAAAGAAGACTGTCAGACAGGCACCTGCCCAACTGCTGAACATGTACTTGTGATTGCATTCTGAATTTTCAGTTTTAATGCTGAAAGGGAAGCTGTTACACTGTAAAAATTCTGTCTGGCACTCCTATTATGGAGGTTGGGTGGACTATGTCCCAAGAGTAAATGCAAAGGACTTCATTCCACACATTCATGAGAGTTAATCAGTGCATAGGAGTCAGACTTGTGTTTTTTCTATATTTTCTTATTTTCTATTTTAGAAAAGCAGTGAAGTTGGGGCCACAGTGTACTGTGTCATTCATATCACCATTTACATTGAGTGTACCAGTATTTCAAACCTCTCAGTTCTAGCTCTCAGGAAGTAAACAGACAAGTATACAAGAATGTTGAGAGTATGGTGTAGCTAACTGAAGTGCTCTCCATGAATTAATAAACACGTCACTCTAGACTAGAGGGAACTTTCGGAGCAACATGGAAAATGGGCGTCTATGATTGAAATAACCTCAATATTGGTCAACATCTACATTTTTATTTTAAAAAATTTGGCTCAGTTGGTGCCCTTGATGTAGCATGATGATGTATGGTATGCCACTTAGAGCCATGACAGCACGCATTAATTTAGGAGGGATGATGGGACTGTTTTTGAGTTTTGTTTTGTTTTTTGTTTTGCTTTCTAATAATTTTGTGTTTGAATGAGAAAATTATTTTTTTCTCATTTTTATTTTCTGTAATTGAATTTTATATCAACACAATGCACATCTCAAAACAATATTAGTAAACACGTAAAGATAGTATACTCTAGGAACATTAACCATGACTTTGGCATTGTAATCCTTAGATTTCACTGCTAAGAAACAGGCAGGGAATTACATACCCATGTGAGTAGTCTCCTTTTCTCTACAATTATTTTGTGTATTATAATGTTATAACAGTGAAATCAATTATAGTCTGGATGCTGGATTCAAGTTCTGGCTTTCTATCTACTTTTTTTTGGGGGGAGGGGTGATTATTATCAATTACTTAATTGTTTTCTGCTTTATTTCCTTGTATGTAAAATAAGCAAAACCTTGTAGGGCTTTTATGTGGATTAAGTAAGTTTCTACATATAAAACACTTAGCATATAATGGAAAAAAAATCAGTAAATGTTAGCTAATATAAATAGTGTAGCTGGCACTAATACAAGAGCTCTAACTGGAAGGAGGAATTCATTCTTTATGTGATAGACATAAAAAAAAATATTCAGGGCGGGATATTCTGTGGCTCAAAGGAGTAGGGCGCCGGCCCCATATGCCGGAGGTGGCGGATTCAAACCAGCCCCGGCCAAAACTGAAAAAAAAAAATTCACAATTTAATTTAATTTTTTCTGCAGCCTAAAATAAAGTAGAGGGAATTTTCTGAAAATGGAGTATCAGAATGGGGATGCATTGTATGGAAAAAAAATTTCTATTCGGGCCTTTCTCTTCTATGATTTTTGGAGATTCCATTAGACGGGATTAAAGGGGCAATCTACATAGTTCACTAGACAAGAAATACATTTTTGTAGGTCAAAGCACAATGTGGGAAATATAAGGTAATTTCAATTAAAAAACATCTAAGAACATAAAGTTGCTTGGAAGGCAATATGGGAAGTCCTGTGGGAAGTTCTTTTGGTGCCTAAGGTAGGGTCATTATGAGTATTGGAGGGAATTATTGAGAAATTCTTCCACTGACACATGTCTGAGAGAAAGAAATATCAATTTAAGTGGACAGCTTTACACCCGCCATCAGTTCATGGGCTGAAGAAGGCGACCGTGGCCTGCATTAGGAGAAGTCCTTCACAAAGCGAAGCTGTTCAGCATTTTCACTGGGTCAAAAGCTAAGCTATTTGATGTTCAATAGTATAAATGACAAAGAAGAACTTAGATCACATTCAGAGAGAACAGGAAGACACACAGCTTCTAGTTTAGATTCTAACTATAGACTGAAATCTACTGATTGTTGACCTGAGCAAGGTTCTGTGGATCTTACTTTTTTTCAACTTAAGCCAAAACAAATCCACCCTTTAAAAATTATGTAAAGAGAAGCCAGATCATTTTCAACATTCTTTATGGTAAGTCTCCATAAATATGTCATAAATAAATTTTAAAGAGTGCTTACTGTGTGTCAGGATCTATTCGGATAAATATTAAAATATTAATATAATATAATATTTAATTTATAATAAATCTTTATTATATTATTTATTGCATAATATATTAAATTATTTAATTTATTTATTACTTAATTTAATAAATAATATAATTGATTTAATATTAAGTCAATTAACCCTCATAACAACATTATGAACTGGGTACTATTATTCTATTTTACAGACGAGAAAACCGAGACACAGAATGGTCAAATCCAAATTCATGACATGCTCCCATTTTCTCAATTAATTAAATGAATTTTGTTTTATCTGCTTCTATTGATGTCACACAGATATGGGAAAAAGATAAGAGTAACAGGTCAATTTTCTGATTATTTGAAAAAAAATTCTTATTTATTAGAGTTTCGAACATTCTCAGATAATCCGTAAAGAAATACCAGTAGGAACTTTAGATATGGATTTTTTAAAGTTACAGAAGATGCATGTCTCTGTGTGGAATTTAATTGGAATCAAGAAAAGAGTAAGGCAGTAAACAGAAGAAATAGAAAATTTCACATATTAAAAAGGCAATTTATCCTGATAACGTGCTTTTATGTGTTCCAGATCAGGCAGAACTTTGTGTAACTCTTTTCAAAGTGGAAGGAATCAAAGTGAGGGCCTACATGTTCATCACAGTGTACAATCACTTTATAAAGTGAAGATATAACAGAGGAAACTGTATTTTGAAATTTTGAATCTGTTTTACATTCATTTTCCTGGTAGTTTCATAGAAGAAAATAAATATCTTCCCCTCCTCAAGTGTGTGAAGCACCCCATTTTAAAGGAAAACAGTCTAAAAATGTTCTACATTGCAGGAATCAGTTTGAGATATTCAAACCTGGGCCAAACTGTGCAGTTGAGATGTGTGTCTATAATTGTGTGATTAACGCAGGCTAGGGTGTCAATGCTGAAAACATCTGGATGGCTTGATTTGTCCTTTGTTTTATAACCTTTTCTCTTTCCTTCTATATTGTGGTCTTATCTGATTTTATGAAGCTTGTCTTTCACATGAGTTCAGGCTCATTTTCTAGCGCTCTCGGTAAATAACAATTCATATTTATAAAGTCAGAATTTGACTGCAATTTCAAAGTGGCTTATATTGCTGTATATAACAATAAGATAACTTCCACTTTGAAACCAATAGCCTACAATGTCTGAATACTAATCCTGTGGATTTCTTTTATGTTAGTAATCTAATATAAATATTAATTAAAACGATATTTTATCTAAATAGATAGTATTTTTTTTTATTTAGAAATGACTCTTACATTAAATTCGCAGTCATATTTTATGCCTCTATCACACAATGCCAATTTGACTGTGGGATGCCAACTCCTTGCTTTGTGAAGTCTACCCAGATTTTTAATGTTAGCCCGTTCTAACTCTCTTTCCTTCCTGTCTCATTAATACTTCTGGATGCAGCCGAGTCTCTATCACTTTGCCCTGACTGGCATGTTCATAGTATCAGTGCCAATGTCTGTTCAACTGGTTGAAAGCCTTTATTTTTTCCCCCACTCTTACTTTCTTTAGTTACAAATGCTACCCAAGAGAATTACTCCATGTAGGTCCCCTGTGTATGCTTTATCTGGTCCTCCATCTTAAATAGCAGATGAAATTTTTTCTTTCATTTATTAAGCAGCTACTGCTTGCCAGACATCACGACAGAGTCGAGAGATGCAGTAGAAGGTTTATGTTCAAATGGAAGAGACAGATGATAAATAAAGAAATATTAGTGGACAAATAAAAGATTTGGAGGGTGATACAAAGCAAACAAGGTGTCGTGATGATAAAGTATCTCAGGAGCACTGGTGGTGGCGAGTTTACACGGCTTGGATCAGCCTCATGGGAGGCACGTCCACTACCTCAAGGAAGAGAAGAAAGAAGCTGAGCAAACAGCTTGGAAATGATGGGTATCTTGGGGAGAGGGAGCATCAGGTGTAACTGGAAGCCTCAAGAGATTTCTTGATGGCATTTCAAGGGATCGAAGCATTAGATGAGGTTGAAGAGGTTGGAAGTCTCCGTATCATGAAGGACTGTGCAGAGAACATACAGGACTTCTGTTCTTGGTAAAGTGATGATAAGTCTTGATAAGTTATTAATATTCTCCTGGGATCACATTAATAAATGGCCTGCTTAGATAAAATGCTTTATTTGAGCCAACGTGTGTGACTGAAGAACAATCTCTGTCTGTACCACAAACTGAGTATTAAGATAGATAAATTCACATCTCTAATTACTGGTCTCCTCTTCTTCCCAGAGGAATCAAATGGACCAGATTAGCTGCTATATTATAATATATCCCATACATGATACCTGCGAAATAATGAATCTTTTTATGCATGACTTCGTAGTAAATTTGATAGTAATAATTGAGTTAGTGTTATTATATCTGCTTTCCTCCTTTACTTTTTATGAGGATAACTGCATTTATTAAAATGTATGCAGTGTACAACATGTACCTTTTACAAAGGTAAAACATGTCTCTTATTAAAATCTCATATAGGCCTTTAACTTAAACAGTGTTACAAATATAGTCCCTTACCTATAAGATGAAGCAAAACAATAGGGCTTTGAAAACGGAGTTGAATTAGGTTTTGCCAAAAGATCATGAACATATATCAAGGCTTATCTGTACAGGTGGTTCGTGTACAGGAAACAGCATTATACACAGTTTGACTAAGGGTCGCAAAAGAATAAATACAGTTCTTTTTGAACTTGACAATAATTTATTGGAACTTAGCTTTCTTTAAATAACAAACTGGCAGCCTAAGCCTCAAAATTCTCCATTGTATACACTCATCTCACTGACTTGCCTCATTTTAGGAATAAATTGTTTCTTTGTGAAAGAGAAGAGTTTGTGTTGAAAGATGTATTGTTAACCCTTTTTGGTAGGGTAAGATGCTTTCTAAGAATACTGGTCTAAATTTTCCTTACCTTTTGAAGGGTAGCTAAAATTTAGCAGTTAGGGATTTGGAAACAGGGTTTTGCTGGTTAAAGGATACAAACTTTCAGATATAGGAAGGATAAGTTTGGATATATAGTCTACAATATGGTGATTATAGTTAATAATGTGTTATATACTTGAGATTTACTAAGACAGATTACAATTATTCTTAACACACACACAAGGTAACTACATGAGGTGATGTATATATTAATTAACTTGATGTGGTAATCATTTCATAATATAAACATAATATGAATTTATCACAGTGTACACTTTAAGTAGACATTTTTATTTGTTAATTTACCTCAATAAATCTGGAAAAATAATAGATTTATTTTAAAATTAAGTTTCATGTAGAATTTGGGTATGAACTGTATAACTATGAAAAGTGTAAATGCATAAACCTAAAACCATACCTTCAAATTAAGGCTTTCTTGGGTAGTTTAAATTCTAAAGGGATTCTTTATTAAATTTTGATTTTTTTTTACTATATTTTTCTCTGGTTCTTGAGTTGTTTTTCTTATGCTGAAATATAATTTAATATTATTCTAACTATATTTTAAAAATTATTTTCTCATTTAATAATTGTACATTGAACAAATAATTCATGCAGCACCAGCATCTTACACTAGGAGTTGCCCATGTGATTCACTTCATGTGAGTTCCAGGTTTACTTAACCAGTTCCCTATGAATGAACCACTGGCTATTTCAGTTTCTCTATTTATTAGAATGCTCCCACGGACTTCCTTATACATTTTTTTTTTTTAAAGCCATGTTCTGAAGCACTGGAATATGCGCTCTAAAACTGTGAGGAAAAATTCTTTTCAATATATTGATGTTCTATTGAGCAAAAATAAATGATGATTTAACTGAGAGGTGTCATGGGGAGCAGGGATGCTGTCTGGAAGATTATTCTTCAAGGACTCAGCACATCCCCCGGTACTGCACTGGACTCTGGCTCTGCATCAGTAATGACAGTTTCCTCAGGCACATCTGCATTGACCTATGTGGAATTTACAGCAACAGGAAAATGAGAGCCAAGAGTAGTCTGTGAAGTTGAGGCTGGGATGTCTACGAATTATCCCCCTCATTTAACCATTATCTCTATCCTTATAGAGCTGGCTTTGCATTTGTTCCCTTTCCATACAACAACACTGTTAGTGTAGATTTTTAAAAAAAGTTCTCAGTTGAATCCTTAATATTCTACTTGTGGGGACAAAAGAGTTTATGAAAGTCAGGAATGGTTATACTCCTTATAAATGCTTGTAATTCTAAGCATTTTGGGAGGCTGAGGGCTTGAGACCAGGTACAAATAAAGCTTAAAGCAATATATAGTGAGAACCTATCCCTATCAAAAGAAAAACAATAAAAATATTAGCCATAAAATTAGCCATAAAAAAAAAAGAAATATTGATCACAACAGGCATAGTGGTGTCTGTCTGTAGTCCCTGGCACTTGGGATGCTGAGGCAGGATGATCACTTGAGCCCAGGAGTTTGAGATTGCAGTGAACGAAGATGATGCCATTGCACGCTAACCCAGATGAGGGAGAGACCTGTCTTAACCACAACAATGAAAACAAAAATAAAACAAGACAAGATAATAAACAAAACTGATAAGCTTTGAATTTTGGATTTTTGTCTCTGTTACTTAGAGTCATTATTTCCTCATAGGTTTGATAATGACTAAGATATCAAGTTTTAGATAAAGTCAAACATTTGTGTCCCTGTAATACTTAGAAATAAGACAAACTCATATATGTGCTTATCTAACAAAAATTATCTCCTTTAAAAATACATTTAAATTGCAGTCACCGAGGAAGGCATATTATGTCTTCCTAATTTTAAATAAAAAAAATTTTTCATACATGATAAAACAATCTGTGAGTATCAGGCTTGGTTGATATAAATCTAGTTTTACAGGTACATGGTTTTCTAAAATAGTCATGGATAGGAGTATAAAAGTTACTTGCATTTTTAAATGGATTAATGTTTTCATTGCTAAATAAGTACAGTACTCCTTCACACGAAGGATAGGTAATATAACAGACTATTTCTTAGTTTTATAGTTTAAATTATCCAAGAATGTCACAAATTAACTGGAGAATTATTTCACTGAGGTAATTAACAATAGTTTAATGATTACATGATTAAAACTATTCTTTGCAATCTAGGCTTTACATCAAGGTTTCAGGTCTGGCCACAATTTAATAGGCTGAAACGAAGTTTCCTCGTAACCAGTTTATCAGAATTGAACAGTAGGGGACGATCTTTCCCTAGCTGTGTAAAATCCATTAGCTGTTAAAAGACAAAAATCATTTCTCATGCATTTCTCATTTCTCATGGGGAGATGCTGCCAGCCAAAAGCAAAGACACATCTGAAAGAAAATGATTAAATTAAACTCATTTTGTTTAAAAATGTTTCTTTGTACTTGTTCATCAAAATCAGCTTTTGTTAATTGAGGGATATTTGGCTGTACAATCATCAGCATTTTTTTATATTTAGATTTTTATTGGAACAGAAACATCGATCATTAGTGCTGTTTTCCCTATATCTTCACAATTAGAATTCTCCATAGGATAAGAATTTACATTACAAAAGATTTATTGAAATTAGAAATGTTTTATCTTTTAGTCTTAAACCCAAATACCACCAGTAATGCTTCTATAACATTTATAGAAATGATTTCAATTCTATTCTGTGTAATAGTATGGGGGGAAAAAGCTTATCAAAATTATATATCTTTAATTGACTTACCAGTGAGGAAATTATAGCAAGAAATGATTCAAGAGAGTTTTATTAGCCAGATTGAGTCTTACAGCATTTAATGGCAAAACAAAAATTCATATTTGTACATAGAAAGTAGAAAGTATGATATGTTAAAATATTCCAGAGATCTACCAGAGCAATTTTTGGTTTGCTTTGGAGGCTTTATGAAGGTATCTATCCTGACATTATTATGAAAGTTGGAAGCAGAAATATATATATAATTTTAAGTAGATAGTATTTTATAGGTGGCAATTATATTTTTCTGGTATCAAATATTTTTCTTATATATTATTAAAATTAATGAGTAAATGGCTTTAGCCAGAGATTTCATAATTTTTATTTCTATTTTATTCTAAAAATAGAATTTCTATTTACTGTTCCAATAAATAATGCTGAAATACTTCTCAGTATAAAAACCTAACATATGTACACATAGGTATATATACATAAATTTTTCATAGACCTACTTATTGTGAATTAGAATCCAAAATTTAAAAATTATAAAGGGTAGAAGAAATTTATCACAAATACAATATTTCTCATAGCTCACTTAACCATGTAATCATAAACAAATCATGTAATGTCTATAAATTTTAATTTCTGTGATTGTTAGAGGTCCAGGGAAAAACCAAATGCAAGTATCACCCATTTTATAAGTTTTCCAGTGGTTGAATGGTTGAATTGTTTTCTTGGAGAACATTTTCTCAGTAAACTTGGCTAAAAGAATTTTAGTGAAGCAAAACACAATGTAATTTACAAGAGAAATGATTCTAAGCTTTGTAAGTAATGGCACTAAAATCTGACTTGGATGAAAAGAGGAGTATATTTTACCGATCAACAGGGTAAAAGATTCTTAAACAAGAAGCAGGAATATCCAAATTAAACCAATGAACTGAGAGCAGCTCTCAAGTGGCATGCTACCCATCTCAATTCTCTCACTCCTGAGGATTTTGTAAACCAAAAGAAATATTTTAGAATACAGTATTAAGTATATGAATGACTTAGACTTTGTGAGGACCAATATCATATATACAACACAATGGTTGTGCTTTTCCTTTGAAAACCTTTCAACACAGTGAACACATGAACGATAAGTTCCCTGGAATGGTGAAGTTCATGGCCTTATCAAACATCCGTGAGACTCAAGATGTTTGTCTTGAAAGGAATCTGTCTGGCAAACAATAACAAAATAGAATTTCTTTACTTACCTTCTTAGAACCATGTGTCCTTTGTTTTCTGAGCTACACATGGAAATGTGTGTGGATATTTAAAGGCACTTGAATAGAGATTTTAAATTATGTTCATTAAGAGATGAGTAATGGCTCAGCACTTGTAGTTCAGTGGTTAGGGCACCACCTGATTGCACCAGGGCTGATGGGTTGGAACCTGGGCTTACTAACAACATTGACAATAACAACAACAACAACAAAAATAGCCAGGCATTGTGGTAGGCACCTGTAGCTGGCACTCCCCAGCTACTTGGGAGGCTGAGGCAGGAGAATTGCTTAAGTCCAAGAATTTGAGGTTGTTGTGAGCTGTGACGCCACGCACTCTACCCAGGGTGACATAATGAGATTTTGTCTCAAAAAAAAAAAAAAAGTAAATGAGTAATGGATTTAGAGCAGCTGTTCTTTTTACTAGATCAACTCTTCCCCCTAAGGGACAATTGACAAGGCCCGGAGATAATTTTGGTTGTCACAAGGTGCGGTAGGACTGAGTGTGCTACTGGCAACTGATGAGTAGAGGCTGGAGAGGCTGCTAATTATTCTCCCTTCCTTCTCAAGAAAGTCCAGTCTAATGTGTCGACAGTTCTAAGGTTGGGAAATTGCCTTGCAAAGATGGAGAATATTCAGGGAAAAAGAAATCCCCTCAGCTACCTCTGAGGTCAAGTGGAATATGAGAGTTGAGAAATAAGGAAAGATTTGTTGCCTGGGGGTAGATTGAAGAGCCCTCTGGAAATTCCTAGGGAGATTTTTCAAATAAACTGTTATGCACTAAAAGATGACATTACCCCCTGTGAGTTTCAAATCTTCAGTAAAAGTACAGTGTGGTGTACTTCCTGTCCCTCTGTAATCCTACGAAGGAACTCAGTTTTATAATTAAGACTAGTCAGTCCACAAGATACAAGAGAACAAATGCCATTTGAATTGATACTGACTAAATTCATGCCAACTAACTGAAGGACAGTATTGTAACTTGTTGGTTGATAAATAATTGCTGTCTTGAACCCGTGTATATCCTGAGGCCCTGAGCACACCCATACCTCTCACAGTTCAGAAAATGAAGGTATAAAGTCATACAACTGGGGGCTGAGCTGCACTCCAACCCTATGGCCAATGTCTTTAAAGTGGTTTTGTGCTTGTGTTATACTTTGGTTAAATATGTTGAATGTTGTAATGTTCATAAAATCAAATCTTCATCCTCAGAAGATGTCAACTGAAGGCCATTGACATACGAAGTCATGTAGAAGGCAATAAAAACCAGTCACTCCTTCCCAAGTTGAGATTTTTCTTTCTATTGACAACCTTGAAAGTGTACTTTAAAATTTGTTAATGAACAGGCAGGTTTTCCGACAAGAGATTCAGCGTGTGAAAAATCACTTACTTGTCAGTATGTTAGTGTTCTAAGTAAAGCCAAGAATATTTTAAATAGCATAATATTTATTGGCTTAGTTTAGGTTCCTTGGAGTGAAAATGCTTGGAGAAAACTGGCTCAGTGTCAAAATAATAAACATGTCAAGGAATGGCAAACTCTTAAAAACAAACTGAAGATGGGAAAGGGGATGTCAGGCTTGGGTTGTACAAGTTCTCAAATCAATTATCTCAAATGCATTTTCATTATCCAAATTTTATTTGCTATATTTACTCATTAGAAATTTTTATCATTGCTACAAAAATCATGGCACAGCACCTTGGATTGATTTGAGTTTGTCTCTGCAGGGAGATCTCTGAAACTGCTGTAGTGAATTAGCCAAGGTAAGAGGTCCTGGATGCTGAAAGACTTGGGATTCCTCCACTGTGCTCAGGAGGACAAACTCTAAATGTATCCTGTGCCACAAGTTTGTGTGATAGTAAATGTCTTACTGTCATATATTAACCATTGCTTTTCTTAGGAGTAGAAGTTATTATTATAACCACCTCCCTGGGATGTTTTTCCAAGTTTTTTATATTATAGAGCTAAGTGGGTATACGATGAAATACCAACTTCCATAGCCTATGGTTTTGAAGAGTTTCAAGTTCTGTTACAGGGGATGGGTAAAAAAATTAATATCTCAGAGAAATTCTCTAGTATCTTAGGAAAACAAATATTTAGCTTATGAGCTTGACAGCAGAAAAATGTCAGTATACCAAAACCACAGGAGAGATCAAATGGCTTTGATGATGAATCTTTGAATTAAAATAATTTACTACTGTTTATCTTGATAAAAACTAAATAAGCTTCGGCTTCAGCCCACATTTATACTCATTTCTACATCCACACCTCTGTAGATTGCTTTGATGAAAACATTCACATATTTACATGCACACTCCACCATGCTTGTTTTTGGAGATTCATAAAATCCCAATGCCAATTTACAATATGGTCTTCAAATAGTCACTTGATGATCAAAATTGAGGCAGAGATTGGCACATTTATTTTCCCAGTTTCTGTGGGTCAGTAGTCTAGGCATGGCTTGGCTGGGTTCTCTAGACCTTTGTGTCTCACAAAGTTATGATTAAGGTATCCACCAGGGCTGCCTTCTTCTCAAGACTAGAGGAAGAGTAGCTTCCAAGCTTACTCTCATGGTTATTGGCCAGATTCAGCTCCTTGCAGGTTGATCGAGGAACTCAGGTTTCCTCTGGTTTCCTATTGACCAAAAACCACACACACTTTATTGCCAAATAAGTCTGTCCATACAAAAGCAGAGGTTTTATTATATCTATATCTATGTCCATGTTTATGTCTATATCTATGGGGAGAGAGAGAGAATAAGCTGAAATCCATGATGTTCCTAATCTGATCATTGGAACTAACATGCCATTATTTTCATTTGTCTGGAGAGCCCAGTTATAAACCTATATTGATAACAGTCAACTGATCTTTAATAAGATTGCCAAGAATATACAATGGGAAGCAGATAATCTCATCAACAAATGACAGTAGGAAAACTGGATGTCAACATGCCAAATGAATAAAACTGGACACATATTTTACAGCATATGCAAAAATTAACTCATTGTATTAGGGGCTTAAACATAAGACCTGAAATTAGAAAACTCCAAAAAAGAAATCATAGAGGGAAAATAATGATGTTAGTCTTAGCAATGATTTCTTGGACATGATGCCAAAATCACAATAACAAAGGTAAAAACAGACCAAGGGATGACATCAAATTTAAAGAGATTTTGCATGGTAAAGGAAACAATTAACAGAGTGAAAGTAACCTAAAGAATAGGAGAAAATATTTGCCAGCTAGCTATCTGCTAAGAGGTTATTATACAAAATATATGACAAAATCTTACAAATCATTAACAAAAAAAAAATACAAAAATGGGCAACTGACTTGAATGAACATTTCTGCAAAAAAGACATATGTATACATGGTCAACAGGTATATGAAAAGATGCTCAAAATATCTAATCATCAATAAAATCGAAACTACAAAATAGAAAGAACATAGTCAGTGTTGATAAGGATGTGGAAAAGTTGGAACACTTGTGAACTGTTGATGGGAATGTAAGGTGATGCAGCCTCTTTGGAAAACTGTAGGGAGTTTCTTTAAAAAGTTAAAAATAGAACAGCCAGCAAAATTGATCCAGCAATCTCATTTCTGGGTATTACTTCAAACAATTCAAAGAAGGATCTCAAAGAGATTTCATTGCAGTAAGTATTATTGACAGTCTGCAAAAGATGAAAACAACCTAAATGATCTTTAAGGGATTGATTTGTAGAGAACATATGGTAACTGTATATGCAATATATATGATATACATAACATATATGACACATATATCTTCAATAAAATATTATTCTGCCATTAAAAAAGGATAAAATCCTTTCAAATGCCACAATATGCATGGACCTGGAGGACATTATGTGAAGTGAAATAAGACAGAGAAGGACAAATACTACATGATTCCACTCATGTGAGGAATCTCAAGTAGTCAAACTCACAGAAACAGAAAGCGACCAAGGGCTGGAGTAGGAAATAAAGTGGGATTGCTATTCCATGAAAAGATAAAAAAGTTCTAGAGGCCCAGGTACTACATTTTATTATGGTTAACAATAGTGTGGTATATACTTACAATTCTTACCAGGTAGATTTATTATTATGTGGTTTTTCTGTCACAACAAAATCAAATAAAGAAAATGCGGAGAAATGACATTACACAGGAAGATAAAACAGGGAACCTGTGACTACGTGGTCTATCTGAAGGGATTCAGTTCACTGGTGTCCACCCAGCACATGGCACTGACTACATGGCCTGAGTGGAATTCAGCTCACAGATGTTCACCCAGCACGTGGCACTGACTGTGTGGTCTGAGTGGAATTCAGTTCACTGGTGTCCACCCAGTGCGTGGTACTGACTACGTGGTCTATTGGAGGGGATTTACTTCACTGCTGTCCACCCAGGGCCTGATACTGACCACGTGGTCTATCTTAGTGGAATTCAGTTCACTGGTGTCCACCCAGGGCATGGTCCTGAAACGGAGTGATTGTGCTCAGTAAATAATTGGTTCAGAAGAGCTAAATTCTGCAGTGTAACTTAGGTGATAGAAAGACAACAAAAAAGCCAAAATCCAAATCATTTGCAAAAATATGCAAAACTGGAAAAATAAAAAGACTAAAATATTCTTGAAGAAAAGAATAAAAACTTCAAAGCCACATAAATCATGAAAAACAATTGAATTAACTTGATAAAAGAGACAGAGAAAATGGACAGACCCCCTCTCCCAGTACAGTAGCACAGAACACGAACACTTCTTGGAATGTATCTCTTAAGAGTTGGAATGCTGATGTTGAATGGATGAAACGAGACTATGACAAATACAATAAAAATATTAATTATAAAACACAACACACATGTGATAACAATGTAATTGCTTTTTGAGGACTTGTTTCAGATTCGGAATGAAAAAAATCCCTACCATGTTCGTGTTTATCCAAGAATCAGACTTTGGAACAGACTTTAAGCTCAAACATATGGTACCATGGTTTTTGGCAAGAAAAGAAAGGCTGGTGCAATGGCGTGCAGCAATAATGAAACACAAAATACTCAAAAGCATTTCAAGCAGGTGGTGCCACCTGTACCCATCTAATTCCTGTCCTGACAGTCTGCCACCCACTTGTGAAAAGGTTGGAGAACTTGATACTTGTTCAATCCTGGTTGGGAAAGAGGGCTGTGGCTCCCCCTCAAGCACTAAGTCCAATATGGAGGAGGGGATTATTACTATTAGTGACAGTAGATAATTTTCTTTCTGTGAAACAACTGTGGGGATCCCCTCAACAAATCCAGCTTTGATATTGGCAAGCTTTCAAATGCGAGAATGGACACCTGTGGGCTAGAAATTCCCAGCTGTACTTGTTTCCCCACTGTTCCAGCTGGCTGGCATTTCTTTACAAAGACATGGAAAAGGACCTGAGTGAGGGAAAGATAATCCATTAGAGAAGCCTCACCTGCTTGAAAATCAAGAAAGACAGTAGGAGATCATTTTAAGAGTGTCATCTTCAGGGGACAGAAAGAGTGACCGAGTAAAGTTAGCATCATTTAAGAAATCCCCAGGGTGCTCCTTCTATTAATGCCGTGTGGTAAAGATGCCATGAGCTCCACTGTGAAAGGAAATGACACTAAGTGTGTTGGAGGAATATGTGAATGAATGAATGAGCCAATCCATGAACTTCACAGGTTGTTTTCTCCCAGGCTATGCATGCACATTTCAGTTTTGCCTTTTTTTAATTGCAGATGCTGTGTTGAAGATACTACTCTGCTTGCCTTACTTGGGGAAATGCAATGTATCATAACTCTTTCTGGCTCTGTGCATGATGACTCAATTTACAGCCAGTCTTACATTGGCCATCATCTAATACTTTTGTACCTAATTACAGAGGAATTAGAATAATATTAGAAGAAATCATAGCGATAACTTTCCCAGTCATGGAAAAATCTACGTGTCTCTAGCAGCTGATAATCACCCGAGGATCACCTATTTTATAAAGTGAAACCAAACCTTGGATATTTGAGTAGATCTGATGATAATTATTATTCCTCATCGATCATGGGTTATGTTAATTTTCTATAAATCAGACTTCTTGGTAAGATCAGCAGGAGAGGTCAGATCTTAATGTAACACTATTCTCTTGTAGCCTGTTATGCTATCTCTGTCCAGCGACAGCAGAGGGAGAGTGTTATGATGTTGGCGATAACTTTAGGTATTTATTTGGCCCTTAATTTATCCACTTACAAAAGAGGAAGTGATTTGCAGACGTGGGTGTTTATGTCATATCCTCTGCCTACCTAGGTGTTGCATCTGATATCCATTATGGTTTGTGTGGCCATAATTATCTAACAATAGTAGCTCGTCCATGGAATTACCTCATCTCCTGTACTAGGGAGGAGAAGTAGTCAAAGAATGACTCTTGAAGAAAGAGATGTAGCTAGCTAGCATGATAACAGCAATTACTGGGAGCTACCATCAGGTATCCAGGTTTGAAATAGTTAAAATTATCTTTTATAAGGAAATGGGTTCTTCTGCTATTAAGTCATTTTGTTATTACACGCATTGCGGTCTTGGAGAAGGAAGAGCCTGACGGCTCTGGTGGTGTGGGGTCTGAAGTAGGATCCTGTTACTAAATTCCTTTTAGAAGCCTAGAATTTCTTCAAGAAAATGAATGTCTTGTGCTGCTGTATCTTAATGGATCAAAGGAGCCTGTAATTTGTGTAAGACATTTATGGACATGGCATCGTTTCAGAGTTCCGTGTAAAAAGTCTTGCTAGTAGGGAAATGCAGAAACCAAAGTCCTAAATAACAACAGAGACTTCATATTCTTTTTCTCAGCAACGTGTTCAGATGGTCTGGTGTGAAAGAGCATTCAGCACTGTACTTAAACCTCACCAAGCAGAGTAACTAATCTCAACGTAGTGATGACAGGTACAAGCCTTATGGCTTTTCACTGCAGGGTCACTGGGAAATAGTGCCTAATAATATTGCCCAAGTTCATATTAATTCAAATAATCTGCTTGGCTTCTTATATTTCTAAGTAGCCAATTTTCCATTTTTTGAAAGAATTCTGATTTTCTATTAGTTATCATTTACTTTACCATTCACTCACAGAAGCTTGGTAAAATATTTCCATTTTTTTTCAACACACCTGGTATAAAATGATTTATTTTTGTTTCCCTTTAGATGGATTAAGATTAACACGTGAAAAAGACTAAATGTAAACCACTCCAATTTAGAAAATGCTTCACGTTTCCCCCAGAGTATTGCTGACTAAAGTGAAGTGTTAAAAGTTAAATGTTTACAATTAAAGACTCAGAGAAATGATCAAGTATGCTCTAGGACACGTGTCAACAGAATCTTGTCGAGTTCCTTGTCAATGATTATTTGTGCTGTTTGTGTTGTGATGGTAAAGATGCCAATATTTATTTCTCAAATCATCCCTGCTGTAGTAATGGTCTCCTTATATAAGTAAAGACATTAAGGGATAGAAAGAAGTTATACTCTTGGCCATGTATAAATTCATAACTTTATTTGCTGACTGTCTTAAATCACACATTTTTATACTTGATATTTCTGGAATGTGAAGAAAAGGGAATATCATTTGTAAGTTGTTTTTACTTCACAGTCCAAACAAGTGGACTGCCACCCCTATATATACATATAGAATTATGCAAAAATATGGCAGGGCCATTTTTGTCATTTCATAGTTAACACCTATTTTAACATTTGTTTACCTGTAGGATCTTAGGAGTTGGCAGCGGGGCTTTTAGGGAGGAAGAGGGCATGCTTAACCTATCATAATGGCTGTCCCCTTGTCTCGCCTGCATTATTCTTATCTTTAATTTTGTCTCTCAGGAAAGATTCTTCTTCATTCACTCATTTTCTTTATTTGAACAGCTCTACTAATTTACATGATTGTCAGTGACCATAGCCAACACACCTATATGTGGTCCCCAGCATTTAAAGTAAGTATTATAAAATAAAATCAATTTATTTGACAATTCATGTACTTCTCTACCCAGAGAACACTTTAGAATTATCTGGGGGAGATTTTAAAAATACTAATGTCTGGAGCATAGGTAGTATATCAAACCAAGTAAATAGACTCTCTGGGGCTGTTGCCCAGGGTGGAGTATTTTAAAAATATCTCACCCAAGTTATTCTAAATTAAGAACTACAGATTTAGAGGATATCCATGACACATGGATATACTATAAGAACACAATTGTGCTGATGAGTTAATCCAGCAAGGAGCTGAGCAGTGAGGGATAAAGTGATTGTGTTTGAACATCATGCTAAGCAACTTGAGCTCATTCTGTAAGATAATTGAAAACCAATGAAAGATTTTAAGGCAGAAATTGACATCAAATTTAATTTTTAAGAATGGTAATTTTTATTTATTTTATCTAGGAACTTTTTTATTTTAAATTAATTTGAGTGTACAAATTTTGAGGCTACCTTGTTTTCACTTCTAAGGTAAAGTTCAAGTTGTAGTTGAGCCCTTCATGGAGGGGGTGTGCTGAACACCCTCACAACATGCACATTAGGTGAGATCCCACCAACTGTGCTCCTTCCTCATTCCAGGCACCTTTCTCCCATCCCCCTCTCCCTTAGTAGAAAATATTTGTGTTGTATCATTCCTGTGGGGTTATAGTTGTTTATATATTGGTTTCATATTAGTAATGAGTATGTTGGATTTTGTTTTTCCATTCTTGAGATACTTTACCAAGAAGTATGTTTTTCAACTCCATCCAGGTAAACATAAAAGATGTAAAGTCTCTAGCTTTTCTTATGTCTGAATAGTACTCCATGGTATACATATGCCACAGCTTGTTAAATTTTTCATTGGTTGATGGGCATTTGGGTTGATTCCATGACTTGGCAATTATGAATCAAGCTGTAATAAACATCCTCATGCAAATGCCTTTGTGGTAAAATGTTTTTCTTCTTCTGGGTAGATACCTAGTAATGGAATTGCAGGATCAAATGGAAGGTCTACTTTTAGTTCTTTAAGAATTCTCCATACTTCTTTCAATAAAGGTTGTATTAGTTTGCAATCTCATCATCAGGGTAAAAGTGTTCCCTTCTCTCCACATCCATGCCAGCACCTACAAATTTGGGACTTTGTGATGTGGGGTAATCTCCTTGGAGTCAGGTGATACTGCAGATTTGTTTGTCATCTTCAGAGAAGTTTCTGTCCAAGTCTCTTGCCCACTTATACATGGTGTTGTTTGCTCATTTTTTGTTGATCAATTTGAGTTCTCTATGGATTCTAGTTATCAGCCCTTTGTCAGATTCATAACATGCAAAAATCTCCCATTTTGAAGGTTGTCTATTTGGTTTCCTTGTGGTACTCTTAGCTGTGCAGAAACCTTTTAGCCTGCTCAAATCCTGTTCCTTTATTTTTGGTGTTACAGCAATTGCCCGGGGGTGGGGGGTCTTCTTCATAAAATCTTTTTGCCCAGGCCAATATTGTCAAGTGTTTTCTCTACATTCTTCTAGAATTTTATTGTTTCATGTCTTAAATTTAAATCTTCTAATCATTGAGAATCAATTTTTCTATGGTGAGAAGTGCAGGACCCAGTTCAGTCTTTTATATGTGGCTAACCAGTTCTCCCAGCACCATTTATTAAATGGGGATTCTCTTCTCCAGTGAATGCTTTTGTTTGGTTTATCACAGATCAAATGGTGATTTATGGCTGCATTCACCTCTAGGTTCTCTATTCTATTCCAAAGGCCTATATCTCTATTTTTGTGTCAGAATCATGCTGTTTTGATCATTATAGACTTATACCTTGAAGTCTGGTAATGCAATGCCTCCAGATTTATTTTTATTTCTAAAAACAGTACTGGTGTTTTATTATGGTTCCACATGAAATGATGTACTCTTTTTTTCAAGTTCTTCAAAGTGTGATATTGGTGCTCTGATGAATACATTATCTGTAGATTGCTTTGGGTAGGTGGACATTTTGTCATTGTTAATTCTTCTCAGCCATGAGCATGGTATGTTCTTCCATTTATTAATGTCTTCTGTAATTCCTTTTCTCAGATGCCCAGGAGCTTTTAACTTGCATTCTATAGACCAAGTAGGAGTTCTGTGGATGGACTTTAAATTAAAAGTAAAATTTTGGGGAAATTTTTACAGTAAGACATATACACAGTTTTCATGGAAAATTACTAGTTTCACTTTCTCAAAGATGTCTTAAATAATGTTGAAATCACTAACTTTACAGGATGACTAGGGTATTGAAGGTAGAAAAACAAATTAGAACTATGGTCCATGTAGGTTTATTCATCTATTTCTATAGATGATTTCATGAGGGCAGATTACTTCTCTGTGGCTACTGGCTTTGGCATTTAAATGGCCATGTCAACAAAAAGTTTTTCTTCCCAAGCAAAGTATAAAATACTAAATCATAGCTCAAAAACACACTGGAAGAACTACAAATGCATCTATAATGAAAAAGACAGTTATTCATTACTAAAGATATAGTCACAAACATGTATAAATTTAAATATGATTGCTCCTAAATAACCTGTATCCATATCTAATTGAGGGTTTGAAAAGGCTCACCAAATCACTTGCTTAGACACTAGAATAGTGCCACCAACAAATGAGTAAAGAAACTGAGACATAAAGAAGTTAAGGACTTCTGCTCGGACAGGATTGGCTTCATGAGTGTGAGACCTGCTGTTTTATAGGATTCCACGTGTGAAGAGTCCTGGCTTGACTTGGTTCTCCATGGTTGTAGACTTAGTAATTTTTGAAGAAAGGACTCTGATTTTTATTTTGCACTTGGCCTATCATATAGCTGGTCCTATCCAGGATACATGACTAGTAAGTGTCAATTAAATTAGCTACCTTTACAACCATATGATAACAATATGATATCAATTCAGATTTTTTTAATTTCAATATATTTAGGGGGTATAAGAGGAATTGTATTACATGGATGTACTATGTAGTTGTTAAGCCTGGGTTTTTAGGGTACCCATCACCCAAATAGTGTACATTGTACCCAATAGGTAATTGTTCATCCCTCACTCCTCAGTCTCCCTCATTCTGAGTTTCCAATGTCCATTGTACCATGGAAAGGAAGTACTTGCAGCTGGAATTATTGTGCAGAGTAGGGGGTGAGCTATCCTATCTTCTCCTTTCCTCACAATCTCAGTTTCTGCTGAGCCAAAGCTACCTAGAAGCCAGCCATCCCAGAAGCTTAGGAAGGTTGCAAAAGTTAAACCTTTTACCATACAAAACAGGGGAGCAGAAAGGTGAAGAATGGATATGAGAGCAAAATCAGCCACTACTAGCTTAGATACTATTATCAACTCTAGGTGACAAGTACCTTGGGGAAATTATAACCTCACTCGTCGTCTATTTTGGTGTAGTGAATAGATAAATAAGATATTCATGTTTATTAGTATAGACAATTTTCTACATAAGTGTGTTTTTTCATTTAGATGGCTTTAAAATCCCCCCCCCATGCCTTCTTACCTGTTATTTCTAATTAGGAAATGTTAAAGGTATTTATAAAATTTATTATGCAACTAAAGATGCTGAATGTTCAATATTCATGTTTATGGGGAAAACTGAATGGATTCCTCTAATTTCTATAAACTTGAATCCATTAGTTGTAAGGCGAGTACAAGAGCAAATTGTAAGTTATTGGGGAATATGTATTTATCACCAAAATCTTGTTTCTACAAAGTAACCTCTATCTCTACCCATGTCAGGATGCTGAAGAGTGGAAGTCTGGAGATGCAACTATACCTACATATCTATACATCTAGATTTCTAGCTCTCTCTCCTTCCCTCTTTTTCTCTCTAAATGCACACACACACACACACACACACACACACACACTTAGGAGATATTATAAGTCAGTAAAGCAAATTATGCCTTTTTTGGTTCCCCAGTATATATAAAACTTATGTTTATACTATGACTCAGTCTATTAAGTATGTAATAGCATTATCCCTAAAGATACATAACTTAATTAAATACACTTTATTGTTAAAAAATGCTACCAATCATTTGATTCTTAAGTGAGACAATCTTTTGCGGGTGACTAATCAGGGTGGAGGTTGCTGAACATTGGGGTGGCTATGGTAATTTCCTAAAATGAGACAACATTGAACTTTGCTGCTCTTCTTTTCATGAAAGATTTCTCTGTAGCATGTGATGTTCTTAGATAACATTTTACCCACAACAGAACTTCTTTCAAAGTTGGAGTTCAATTCTCTTAAACCCTGTCACTGCATTGTCAGACAAATTTATGTAATATTTTAAATCCTTTGTTGTCATTTCAACAATGCTCACAACTTCACCAGGAGGTTCCATCTCAAGAAATCACTCTTTGCTCATACATAAGAAGCAGCTCTTTGTCTTATTCAAGTTTTATTATGAGATTGAAGCAATTCTGTTACACTTTCAGGCTCTGTTTTTAATTTGAATTTTCTTGATATTTCCACAGTCACTTTCTCCACTAAAGTCTTGAACCTCTCAAAGTCATCCTTGAGTGTTAGAATAAAAATTTTCCAAACTCCTATTAATGTTGATATCCTGATGTTTTCTCATGAATCATAAATGTTTTTAGTGGCACATAGAATGGAGAATACTTTCCAGAAGACTTTCAATTTACTTTGCTCATATTTATCAGAGCACCATTCTCTTATGGAAGCAATGCCCTTACGAAATGTATTTCTTGAATAATAAGATTCAAAAATTGAGATTATTCTTTGATCTGTGGGCTACAGAATGGATGTTGTGTTAGAAGGTGTGAAAACCACATCCTTCTGGTTGTATATCTCTATTGGAGTTCTTGAGTGACCATAAATGAGCAGTAATATTTCAAAAAGAATCATGTGTTTCTGATCAGTAGGTCTCAACAGTGGGCTTTAAATATTCAGTAAATCATGCTATAAACAGATGTACTGTCATCTAGGTATTGTTGCTCTTTATATAGGGCATGACACAGTAGATTTACCATAGTTCCTAAGGGCCATAGCATTTTTAGAATTCTCAATGAGCATTGGTTTTAGGTTAGAATCACCAGCTACATTAGCCTCTGACAAAGTCAGCCTCTGTTTGAAGTTCAAAGCCAGGCATTGACTTATTTTCTCTAGCAATGAAGTTTTAAATGGTATCTTCTTCTAATAGAAGCCTGTTTCATCTTTATTGAAAACCTGTTATTTAGTCAACTAAGTCAATAACTTAATCAGTTATGTTAACTAGATCTTAACTAGATAGAGATGATTTCTTTCCTTAAACCTCATGAATAAACCTATGCTATCTTTAAACTACTCTTAAACATCTTCTTTGCCTCTCCCAGCCTTCATAAAATCAAAGAATGTTAGGGCCTTGGTCTAAAGGAAGCTGTGGCTAAAGGAAATGTTACTGCTTCAATCATCTACCCAGACCACTCAAACTTTTTCCATAGCAGCAATAAGGCTGTTACATTTTCTGCTCCTTCATGTGTAGTAGACACACTGGATTAGCATTTTTAATTTCCTTCAAGAACTTTTCCTCTGCATTCACAATTTGGTTAACAATTTGGTGCAAGAGTCTTAGCCTTTGGCCTATCTTGGCTTTGGCCAATATCTTCCTCACTAATATTATTATTTTTATTATTTTTTTTCCTATTTATTTAAAGTAAGAGATATACTTCTCTTCATTTTACTTGAAAACTTACACACCACCATAGGGTTACTAACTGTCCTAATTTCAATATTGTTGGGTCTCAGGACATATAGAGACCTGAGATAGAGATGGGAGAATGGCCAGTCAGTATAGCAGTCAGAATACACACAGCATTTATTAAGTTTTCCATCATATATGGGAACCGTTCATGATGCTCCAAGACAATTGCAATAGTAACATCAAAGGTCACTAATATAAATATAATAATAATGAACAAGTTTGAAATATTGTGAGAATTATCAAAATGTGACACAAAGACATGGAAATAAGCATATGCTATTGAAAAAAAAATGGTGCAGATAAGACCTCCTTGAGGTAGGGTTGACGCAAACCTTCAATTTATAAAAAAAAAGGAAAGAAAGAAAGAAAGAAAGAAAAACAAAAAACACAATGTCTGTAGTGCACCATAAATGAAGGGCAATGCAATAAAGTATGACGTGCTTAATGTATACATATGCACATATACATAAGTAAACATTGTCTAATCAATAATTATTTTTCCTAAGAATTCTTGGATTATTTTGTAAAAAAAAAAAAAGTTCTTTTTAATTTACAAATGAGCACAAGACAGGTTCTCTCTGTACTGGACCCCACAATTTTAGGATTTTTGCTTTTCAAATTCAAGTGTCCTATCACCAAATAGCCGAATTTTCCTGCCCTCTCACATTCTACTGAAGTATTTTATTTGATTTCTTGGCAACAGTGGCCCTTTATGTTGTAAAGATTTTCATGGTGTGGAATATCTGATAAATCACTTTTAAGATCTTGTACAGCATTTTAAACAGTATATACATAGGCTAAAAAATGCAACTTTATCGAACATGACACTATAAACTGGTAGCTAAATGCTGCTTCCATTTTTTTCTATTTTCGTTTTAAGTATAAGGGTTGAATTTAGGAACCTCAGAAAATTAGAGTTTAATTTTTCATAGTCCCTTGATGTTATTTGAAAGGAAATGATAACCTCAACAAATTTGAAGGCTTCTAATGTTGAGCATATGTATTTTTTGTACCTAACCAGCCTCCACCTGTAAGAATACAAAATCTTCACTATCCATTGAAAGTTTTTCTTTTTAATATAAGTCAGGCATATATTTCAGACATACATTAGGTTTCAGATTCTCAAAACTTTCTATTACCTAATGGTTCTCTTGATTATCTGTCTCAAAGTAAGAAGGGGATGGGGTCCTTCCACTCCATGTTACCTGCTGTTATGGGTATCTCATAGTCGGACTGCTCAGGCACAGAGTATAAGAGTTGAATGTGGTCTTGTCCATACAATGTCACATTATGACTCTGAGTCTCAGGATTCATAACTTGCCCAAGATGTCTGGGTCAGGAAGGCTTTATACCTGTAACCCACCAAGCAATTCCTAGAGACCTGCACTCTGTGGATTTTCATGCTTTGTTACCAAATTTTTACAGTTTTTGGTCTCACTGAACTATTAAATTTCCCCCCCCTGAGTCCTGAGTTCCCTCATAGTGTATTCTGTCATTACCTTTCCTGCATCTTTTTTTGCCGTTTAGCCTTAGGCCAGTGAACCCCATATCCACCAACCAAGAGCAGAGTTACTTTTAGTGGGCTAGGAGATCTCATCAAAAGATTCAAAATCACTAGGAAGGAGAGGAAATAATCTTTGTAAAATTCTCAGACCAGTGCCAAGCACAAGGGTGGTACTACCTCAGAGCTTGTTATTAAATGATGGTGTGAATGGATGGATGGACGAGCAATCTCCCAACCCAGTTCTGCTTGACTGACCCTTCATTCCTGAACTAGCAAGTAACCACAATGATAAAGGTAATCATTTGTATACATTTTTCTTAAAATAAAAAATTGTATTTCTTGGCAAATCAAGCTAGTTTAACTTGTTTAAATAATTAAACAGCCCAAGACTTCTCCCACCCATAAACTCAGATTGGGTTTTACACATCTGCCACTTTCCTGGGGTGGAAGTTAATGCTGCCCTGATGGTTATACCAGTGTTGCAGTTGCCACCTATATATTTCTAGACATAGTGTACGTTCCATAATCCAGAGATCCTATTAATTATGAATATGTCTGATTAGTTATATACACTTCAAATGTTCCAGGGGGGACTAAATGTTAACTTTCTCTTCACTACAAATATGCTTCATAATGGTTTAAATATCATTATTACTTAATAAAATGCTTTTCTAATTATGGAATGAGGAATAAGAGCTTTTTATATTTTAAGTATTTACTGTCTCTGAAATAGCTAACACTAACAGAATACTTGGACTTCACATTTGACAATGAAATGGTCATTTTCTCACAAAAATTCTTGTAAGAATTCTTGTGAGATATATTAATAGAAAGGCTTTTAGTAAACAGTAATAATAGCAACTTAGACTAAACCGTTTGTCAGTAAAGGTAAAAACCAGAAATGGTCTCCTGAAGTTCTACTTTCTATTTACTTAAATCCTCAACTATGAAACTTGATAATGAAAAAGTACACAAACCTCTGATGAAATTTATATGAACAAGTTCCACAAAACATTATGATTTTTAACAATCTTTAATCATCTCTTATAATTAGAGCTTTGAAAAGACAAATGATGAGAATTGTAAATTCCACAAAAGAAAAACCCAAATATAGTCTAAAATTTTGTGGCAAAAATGCTTCTATTTAAATGATCTAACGTTCTTGCAGGCTGGTCTAAATAAACAGGTCTTTCCCAAGGTTTTAGGAAGAATTGGACTTCAGTTTCTTTCTTTTCTTTTCTTTCTTTCTTTCTTTTTTTTTTTTTTTTAAGAAGGAAATACCCTAAGCTTTCAGGAAGTGAAAAAAAAAGCTTAAGCTCATAAAAAAGTCTTTGTAGCCCTGCTTAATGTTCATGTCATCAGTTAAATTAGATGTGACAGGACCAGTAAGTCTGGAGATTTTCACCACTCGTGTGATTGCCTTGAAGTATTTTGTCTCCTTAGAATCTCTTTGGCTCCATTTCCCAAGGAAGTTGACTCCATGTTAATCCTGTTGACTCTTTCACAAAGGTTTTAAATAGTCTTACCCAGCTCTACAGAAGGGAATACTTCTCTGAAGACTACTAGCCCATTTAACTACCCAGCCATCATCCTTCTAGAAACGCTAATTATAACAAGAGATTGCTTATATCTTAACACAGTGGTGAGAGCTGAGTCAATTACTTATTTAGGGATTCTGTATGAGGTTAAAGAGTATGCCCTCTCAAGGTCTTTAAACTGAGATTTGCTACATTCAGAACAATGGCTTGAAACAGTGATGAAGCAAGGTAATGTAACATAATCACACTTTATAAGCAAGTTGGTGTTTGGTTTACTTGTAAGGATCTGGAATCTTTATAACACATTAAGTACTCAGAATTCAACTGGATGACATTGAAATACTTTTTGATTTTCTTTAATCACTTTATAAGTACCATTTAAATGACTTGTTATTAAATTACATACAAGTGAAGGCTTTAGACTTTACCCATCTTTTGCATCAATGAACAAAATATAGGTATTGGCTTGTATGCACTCTTCTACCACTTATATAATTTTAAAAGTTGATGTTTTATTTAAATAATAAACTCTATTTGAATTCTCCAAAGAAAAAGTCCCGAAGGAAATGAACATTTTAAATGAATAATTAAAAATAAGTTACTGTTAAGAATACATGCTTTATTAATAACCTAGACCAGAGCTTTAGATAATGAAAGATAGCAGACTACAATTTAGTAGGGAAGAACTGCTTTTGAAAGGCAGAAATGTTCCTTGGAATTTAGTTAGCAGAAAATGTATATACCTGTACTTTAAAGCAACACTCTGATACTCTTAATGGTAGAAGTAAATCTAATGTTTATATTACTGTCATGAGTCTGATTTAGTTATCTGATTTCTCTATTATATTTCAAGAATGAATATAAAATAATTACTAATATAAAATTAATACCATGTAAAACCCTAACACATTTACAGTGCTCCCATCAGTTTTACAGATCATTGATAAAAAAACATCGAGTTCCTAACAGTTTCCCCTAGAAATTAGTATGTTTCTCATCTGTGATTGTTTTTCTTCCTAACCCAATGAAATAAAATTGGAAAAAAATTCTTGTGATTTATATTAATAGAAAGCCTTTTAGTAAACAGTAATAATAGCAACTTAGACTAAACTATTTGTAAGGAAATGTAAAAGCTGATATTCCTTCCCAGGAGCTAGTTTTAAGCTAGGGAGCAATTTGAGATACCGTTGGTACATTCCAGAACTCCCCTTGGTCTTAATTAGAACAATTGAAAGAAACTGTTAATTTTGATCAGTTGGTGAAAAGCCCTGCTGTTGCAGTCAGTCATTTCTATAAAGTTCAACTTTCAAGTTCATAAGCAAAAGGGTTAGATTAAAGGATTTTTTTCCTCCCAATAAATCATTAGCACAAATGCATCATTTCAAAATTAATACTTTAAGATTGAGCTGTATTTTAAGGTTATAGAGTTATTAGTTTAAAATGTGACATACAATGTATAAGTAATTCATGTCACAGTGGGCTTTATATTTTTAGTTTCCCTATTTGGAACTACATAGACTATTTTAATTTGTAGAAATCCACCTTTTAGGGAACATGTACTGGAATTTATACCACGTATGCATACGATAATCAAAAATGGTTGGGGGGGAAAGTAATGCAGGGTAGTTAGAGAACATGTTAGAAGGGGCTCCAGGGAAGGGAAACAATGAAGTTAGAATGTGGTAGGTGAGGGGCTTTCAGGAATTATATGTCTGTAACACAAAACCAAAGCAGGAGGCAATGGGAAGAGAAAGCGAGATAAGACACTTTACACAGTTGCCGAAGAAATGTCAGGACAAGATTTCTCCTTGACTGCCACATTGAACAGAGAGGGTGTGACTGCGCTGACCTGTGAGATCTGGGATGGATAGTATCATTGCTGGCATCGCGGACATTTCCTTCCCGTGTAGCTGTTGATTACTGTTGGTAGACTGCTGACTCCCAGCTGTGTGTACCTGATGCTCTGCTGGCATTTAGGACAATGTTGAAACTTCTGGGCATACACTGAGGCTTTCTCTCAGACTTTTTTCTCCATGGTTTATCATGCACATATTACATTAATGCAGTAGTACATGTATATCTACACACGTTAAATAGTTGATGGTGATGATGATGATTGCAAAAACTGGAGAATACTGATTATGTTTTCAATAGTCATCAAAGTCCCTTTAAGACTAACATACATGATTCTAAGCATGTGATGGTGGGACTATCTATATCCCTATGCAAACTAATTATTAAATCATTTCATATGTGCATCGCATAGAGGGAAGGCTTTCTATTAGCTATTTAGTAATATTAATTGAATACAAATTTCTACCCACACACCCCCAGTATCACTGTGATCATTTGGGTGCCCATCTCATTTCAACCTTTGAACACCACGATTCTTGTTTAATTGCTATTGAGAGAGAATGTTTCCTAAGGGGCTACCGGCATGGCTTCATTTGCATGTGTAGTTCAGATTCTGGAGGATTTCTGGACAGTTAGAAATGCATTAACTTCCCCATAAGCATCCCTAAGTGGGAGTAAGGAAGGAAGAAGAGACATAAAAAGCAGCAGCTCCTGGATGAATCCCCTCCCGAGGCTGAGAGGAAGCAGAGGCCAGAAACCAGAAGAAAGAGTGTAAAGCCACTGGATGTGGATCATTGTCAGCAGGGGGCTCATCCCTGGGCAGTCCCATCCCTGGGCAGTCCCGAGGACAGAAACTAGGTTAAACATTACCTCAATCAACCTTTAGTTTTTCAGTTAGGGCAATACTAGCAGCACTGGAAGAACAGACCATCTTCTCCATTTTCCCCAGACAAAAATAGAAACTTTGGGGTAGTAATGTAATAAATTATCTTCATTTTTGAAGTGTTATCAAAATATATATTTTTATACTGAATGCAAACTTCAGGGTTTCTGTAAAGCTCCTTGGAAGACAAAACATTTATGGTATTGAAAAAATAATTTTTCAAACATAAACTTTTCTTTACTTGTATTTTTTTTTATGTGAGGAGCGTTACCAGTCGGTGTCCTTGATTCTTCAGAAAGAAAAAAGGATAAATGCATATCGACCTTGAAACCAGAGAGTTGAAGTAGAAACAACAGACCCCAAATGAAAGCAGCAGTGTTGTCAGATCTTGATTTAAGGTTCGTGGGGCCATATTCCTCTGTCAGTGAATAAATTCAAGAGTCACGTTTGAGTTATAAGAATAGAGAATTTAAATGTTGTGTATGCATATGTGATATTATTGTCTATTATCCCTGCCCACGTAGGGGTCGAGGCAACTGCGCTCCTCTAAGGAGAAACCATATTCAAATGCGATTCTTTCTTATTCCCCCAGGAGTATGTACAAATATTACGTCTCAATAAAAATAAATACAAACTTTAAAAATAAATGAAAGTCTCTGAGTGGTGTCTCTAACAAGATGAGAGCTGAGCTTTTGTCAACCACTATGCCTCGAGGTCCCTTTATGTCCCCTGCCTGTTGTTCCCCTTCGCTTAGAGAAAAACAAAAAACAAAAACAGTTGTTTGATTCCTTACCACTATTTCCTGCTAAAGTAAACTCAGTGCAAATTTATTTCGTTTTAGAATCTAATAATTAAAAAGAGGATCCGGACACCCTTCTATCACAGGAAAATTTCTTTCATATTTCTTTGGAATATTTAGCCTCTTTCAATACTGTGAGCTGATTCTGTGTGCTGAAAGCAATCTTCTGATTATGGACTTTGATTTGTAAGTAACTGAATACCAGGAAAGCCATTTTCCTGAACTTAACATAGTGGAAAAATTAGGCAGGGTTTTGCTCATTTTTCGTAGACTTACTTCTGAACACCACCTTCTTGTACTTGACACTTTGCAAACTATACCGCACCATCTTCTTTTGCTCTCTTTCACCTCTGTGCCTGTGTTTGTGAGATTCTAAAAAGATCCTCATTTTGAATCTTTGGATGGCTAATTGACCTACGGTAATTTGGCTTTAAAAGTTTTGTTACCTATCACTCACGCTTGGATTTCCCCTTTCCTATGTTATGCCATAATAACCTCTACTTCTTTACGGATCTAGCACTAATTTCTGTTTTTTTTATTCTGACATGGAAAGAGATTGGAATCTGCACTTACAAGGAAAAACGGGACAAACTGAAAATCAATGACTTTTCCTGAATCCATCAAGGCGCTCACATTACAGGGCAAACTGCCAAACCCAAATCAGGAGAGACAGGCTCCCAGAGTCACTGCTGATTTGCTTTTCGGGAGCATAAGTTGCTGAAGCCATATGCTGTCAGGAACACTTAAATGGTAATTTTGACAAATTGTTAGACTCTGAGCATGTGTGTAGAATAGCATGAAAGTAAGAAACTTCTGTGGGCCACGTTTTAGAGCTGGCAGCACAATTCCTTAGGTTTTATGTCTAGGAACAACCTCTTTCCCCACAAATTCTCATGGCAAAAATCTGAAAAGATGCCCTCAGGATTTGATTGTAAAATATGCCCAGGGCCCTCTCTGCAGAAAAAGCCTCTATCCCAGGAGAAATGACTTTTTCAAAATCTTTAAGTCAGTTGGGGGAAGGACATTTCTCCTATTAGTCTACTTTTACCTTGCTAACGCACATAAAAAGTGAGACAAAACAAAAGCACCAAGAAGCAACACAAAAAATAGTCAGAACGGATTGGGAACTCCGGGACATCAATTAGGGACATTTGCAATCCGGAAAGAAGAAAAAGTTTTACCACTAATGAAATACTTGTGTGTGTCACAGCCTCAAGACAAGCTGGCTAAAGACGATAGTATTTAATCAGAAGATTATAGAACTCTCTCTGTCCCTCACACATGACTGCCACCAAGAGCTCTTGAATATGACAGAGGATTGGAGACCAAAGACCTGCAAGACCCAGGTGCTTCCTGAGGAAGAAAGAAGACAGGGAAAGCTGAGGTGATAGACGAGGTTGAAGTTTCTGGCACAGAAAGACAGACAGACATGAAACACAGCCAGCACCTAGAATTTTTACCAAAGACCCACACTAAGAACATTGTTATCTGGTTTTTATTATGCAGTATACATATGTCCAGCTTCCAACCAAAAATTGCAAACTATTCCCAAAGGCAAATAGAAGCAGTCTGAAGAGATACAGTAAATAATTAGAAAGAGACAAAGACAAGAATGTCGAAATTATCACACATCAATTGACCATAACCATGACTGATACCATTGAGCTTCCCTTATCTAAGATGCTTGGAACTCAGAAGTGCTTTGGATTCGGGATTTTTCCAGATTTTGAAACACGTGCAAGCATATAATGAGATATCTTGGAGATGAGATCCAAGTCAAATACAAAATTTACTTCACACACATAGCTTGAATGTATTTTTATGCAATGTATTATTATTTTTTTTTGTAGAGACAGAGTCTCACTTTATTGCCCTCTGACCCTCGGTAGAGTGCCGTGGCATCACACAGCTCACAGCAACCTCCAACTCCTGGGCTTAGGCGATTCTCTGGCCTCAAGCTCCTGAGTAGCTGGGACAACAGGCACCCGCCACAATGCCCAGCTATTTTTATGCAATATTTTTAATACCTTTGTGTATGAACCAAAGTTTTAACTGCCTTTTGACTGTGACCATCAAGTTAGGTCAAGGGAGGAATTTTCTGCTTGTCAGCACACAAAAGTTTTGAATTTAGAAACATTTTGCGTTTTTAGATTAGGGATTGTTTAACTTGTATGCTAATGGATTTAATGAATAAAAAAATCAAACAGCAAGCAAGAGGGATGGTTAATGCAGAGACACGGAGAAATTAAGAAAAAATAAAAGGGAAATACTGAACATGAAAACACTAACACATGAAAAATGTCTTTCGACTGAACAGTGGGCTCAGCACAGCCAAGGAAAGAATTGACATGTTGGAAAATAGGTCAGAGGAACTTTCTAAACTGAAAAACCAGGAGAAAAAGAAAGGTAAAACATAACAGAACGGAATGTGGAACACGGGCAGGGCCATTTCACAATGTGTAGCAAAGATGTATTGGAACGCCAGAAGATGAAAAACACAAGGAAAGAGAAATGCTTGAGAGATACAAGCCGAGACTTTTCTCATATTGATGAAGGGCTCCAAGATCACAGGTCCAGAAAGCTTAGAGAACACCAAGGGGGATCAATACCAAAAGAACAAACAATCCCGTAACACTGAAGAATAACTTAAAGCCCTAACCATCACTCGATCTATGCATGTAACAAAATTACACTTGTACCCATGAAATTTTAGGGTACAGTGCATACTACCCGGGTAAAGGACACTCATCGATTTGACTCAATCTGTACAAAAAGAAAGTGTATAAACAAGACATATGTACCCCCAATAATCTGAAGTAAAAATATGCCACCACCTCTACCAATAATAACACAAAAATAACATCAAACACAGCCTTATCTATCAAGCACAAACTGAAGAAACTCAAAGACAGAGGAAAATCTTGAGTGAATCCCTGAGCCTCAGAATGGGGGAGAGAAAAGTTTTACCTATAGAGGGTGCCAAAAAATGTATCCACATCTTAGAAGTTCTTATCTGTATATTACTTTCTGAAGTTGAATTGAAGATACTGGTCCAGCGTACCTAGGCACGCTATGTGCATCCATTTACTTGCATTTTGTACACTTTTTTAGGGATGATTGATTATTCTTCCCACAAGGTCTCTTACCATGTGTATATATATATTTTTGACACCTTCCGTATGTAGAGCAAGGATAAGAATTAGAGTCGACTTCTTAATCATGAAGACACTGGAATGAAATATTTAAAATGTTGAAAGAAAATAAGCTGCCAGCGTGGACTTTTACGCTGGTAGAATTATACTTTAAAAGTGAAAGAGAAAAGATTTTGTAAGACAACCAAAACCTGAGGGAATTAATCACCTGTGCCTACCCTGGAAAAAGTCTGAAGTTTTTCAGGCAGAGACAAAATGATTGGAAGAGTGGTTAGAAGCTTGAATGTATAGGAAAAAAAAAAAGAGCATGGAAAAATGAACAAAGAAAACAAAATGAAATACATTATTTTTCTTATTCTGAACTCAACTAAGAGATGTTTGTTCAATAATAATTGTGAGTTACAGCATGTGAATACCTGAAGGAAATGACGTCACAAAGCATGGCAGAAGTGGCTTGAGAATACTCTGAGCTACCCCGACTGTGCAAAAGTGGCTTAGTGTTCTTTGAAAGGGGACTTACACTAATGTCAAACACACATTGTAAACTCTAGGGAAACTATTACATGTTTTAAAAATGAAATGTAATTGACACAGTAAGAGAGCTGACATTGTGGATGAGATAATACTCTCAAATACCACCAGAGAAGGAAGAAGGCAAAGGAAAAACAGGACAAAGCAGAAACATAAGAAACAGAAAAAAATTTAGACCCATGCTAGGTACTAATCCCACCATATCTCTTTAAATGTTGATGGTTTAAATACATCAATTAAAATAAAGAGATTGCCAGAGTAGACCCCCCCAAATGAATACCTATCTATATGTTGTCCACTGCAAAGATTAAGTTGAGCCATGACGTAAAATATCTTTAAGGCCTAGTGTGGTGACTCATGCCAATAATAATCCTAGCACTCTGGGTGACTGAGGTGGGTGGATCACCTGAGCTCACGAGTTTGAGACAAGCCTGAGTGAGACCCTGCCTCTAAAAAACAAAACAGCTGGCATTTTGGTAGGCGCCTGTAATCCCAGGTATTTGGGAAACTGAGGCAAGAGAATCACTTGATGCCAAGAGTTTGAGGTTGCTGTGAGCTATGATGCCACAGCACTCTACTTAGGGTGACAAAGTGAAACTATGTCTCAAAAAAAAAACTTTACGTTCGGGAAAGAATGTGCCTACTTTTGAGTTTTAGGTTTCTAAGAGCAAAT